>JAULBX010010656.1:0-106506 GCA_032358255.1 Heterotrichella gracilis | reverse complement strand
TTTTCTTTTCTTTTCTTTTCTTTTCTTTTCTTTTCTTTTCTTTTCTTTTCTTTTCTTTTCTTTTCTTTTCTTTTCTTACGAAGGATCATCCCTTGAGTAGACTTTGAATTGTTGTATCGTGACTTTTGCATTCAGTCGTTGCCGCTCTACGTTTATATCATATAAACTAGTATTTCATGCACATGCATGGTACGCGGCGGGGATCTGGTCGGTGATCAGAAATTTGATGACGACCCGATTTGAAGAAATTGAGACAGAATCAAGACAAGCGTCTAGACAGAAAGGGGAAACATACACGGCGATTGTTGACAGCGCTCTCCTAATGTGGCAAACCTATACTGTAGCTTAAACTGTAGCTTTGAAAGCCTTGGGCGCATCTCTGAAGCTGACTGCTGTTTGTGCTTGTGCAGGAGCCGTTCTACCAGAGCAGCATCAACGTGTGCATTCAGTGCCCCGCCAGCTGTGCAAGTTCTTGTGTGGCGGACAAGGGGTGCCTCAAGTGCAAGGTGTGCAGTGCAGTGAAGGACAGGGCATGATCCCACCATGTAGCATTGTCTGCATGTGCTCATCTAGAAGGCCACACCTGACCTTATTTCTGAATTACCTTTTTTCCATGGTATATATAGCCCCCTAGACATTCATGCGCTGGCCCCAAACAGCTCAAAATCATCCTATCCAAAATTGTATAAATCCCCAATCCCCGCGCAAACCTGGCCCGAAACAACGTATTTACTCTCGGTGGCCGCAGTTCGAATCTGGTAACATTTGAATTTGGTTGTTGGGTGCGCTTTTAGTCAAGGAGAGCACTTTTTGTTTGGCAAAAAAGTGCCAGGGGTAATATGTACATGGACATTTTCTTGAATTACAGGAATTTTGAAACAGTCATGAGGGAGCCAACCCGGGCTCATTAGACTGTTGGAGGTGTTGTTGCAAGAATTCACCTGTTTTACTAAAACAACTATGAAAGTGAGGCCAAAAGGGCTCCACTTTTGCTACTAAATATGCTAAACACGTTTCTTTGAATATCAATATATATATTGATATCTCTATAGAGGCTCTGGGTTGTTCTCTAATGTCCCCATAAAGAGGACAATCGAAAAGGAAATGCATTTCATCTTCTACTTGCTGCTGTCCAATGCTGCAACAGTCCCTGCAACATCTATTTTGACATGGAGTTGTTGGTCTACGCCACCTACCAAGTTCAATCTCTAACACATGCCCAGAGTGTCTGGGATTATCCTTGGTTTTTACAAACCAATTTGTTGCTTATTAAAGGGGTGCATGCTCTGCCACACCTCCGCTGCAGGAATGCTGCCCCTGCCCCAGCGTGTTGCCCATAATTTCATTACTTGTGGCGGGTACTCATTTTTATTCTTATTCTTATTCTGGTTACAATATATTATGACTCGTCGCGGCGAGGGTTGTGGTCTTAGATGACAAGGGCAAATGGCATTAGCATCTGTTTACTAGGAGGGTACTGCGCATCAAAAAGGCCATGGCAGTTCCCAATGAATTCCAAATTATGAACCTCCCATTGCAGGCGGGCTACTACTCCAATCCAAGGCAGGCTTCGCCATGGCAGGTGGACTCTAGCAGCACCTACTCATCATGTACCACATGCAAATCACAATTCTCTGACAGAATTGGAGGATTAGATTTTCCCTCTGGCTTCCCAAAAACTGATGGCTGTGCTGCTTGCATCAAGGACAAGGGCTGCACTTCCTGCAAGCCAGGATACTACAAGTGAGTGCGGCGAATGAGAGCGTTGGGCTGCAACTTGCAATGTTCGATGTTGTGGTATTAAAGCAGTGGCACTCCTGTCTCGGCTGGAGTATGCATGCTTGTAACGGACGGACATACTCAGTCTGCGTGGAAACACTTGCAATGAATGGCTTCATACCACTTTCTATATTGCATTTGGCCAGCCTGTCCTCGACTTGCAAGTTAAAGTGTCTTGTGATTGGCACGAAGACATTGCAAAGCAGGCGGTATGGTAACAACCAATGTTGCACATGGGATTGTAGGTGGGCAAGTTATTCTACCCTGTGCCTTCCCTGCAACGCCTCCCCTGATGCGCCAACTACCACAGCGGCAGACTGCACGGCGCGCGGGTGTGTGGATGGCAAGGGCTGCAGCAAGTGCCCGGCAGGATATGTGCACATGCCCAGAACCCCCACAGACGTATACGACACTTTCAATCCCCCCACATGCACAAAGTGTACCGTGTTGAACATGGGCTGCACCAACTGCAATGCCAAGGTGTGTATTGCTGAGCGATGATGGCCCAGCTTGAGGAAGCGCATTTTTGTTGTATATCAATAAGATGGTGTCCATTAAAATTGTGTACTACTGTATCAAGTTGCAGGGTCAATACCACGCCAGCGCAGAAACTGATACGTACACTAGGGAAGCTACCACTGCAATTCATAAATATAAGTATAACACATGGCAAGTAAAAGTCCTTAAAAAGGTATTTTTATACTGTTTATTTGAAGTTACTAACTTGGTAAAATAGGTAGACACACATATTTGAAACCTATTCCTTTGATGGGTTATTGGCTCTCAAGTCCGATAGTGAGTACACTAAGTACACCCAAAAGCCGAAAATGGTTACCATGTAAAACGTATAGATGCATCCCATGCCACGCTTGATATGCACTGTACCTCTTAGGCTGTAAAAGCACCACAATGGAACAAATGGAAACTCATTAAACTAAAGTTCATACTCTTAACTCGATGCCTGTGCTTGCCAGGGCTGCAAGACCTGTCCCAAGGGGTACTACAAGATGGCAGGCACACCTACCACCTGCGCCCCCTGCCCCACCGGTTGTGCAAAGTGCGTGGATGGCCAGGGCTGCACCAAATGTGCACCAAACTTCTTTGCTTCAAGGGGGCAAGACAGCGAGGGCAATGCAGTCTTTAACCTGTGCAAAAGCTGCCCCCTGTTCCTGGACTGCCAAGGCTGCCACCCCACCAAGGGCTGTGCCGCGTGCCCTCCGGGAAAGAAGCTATCAGATGCACCCTATACCTATCAGCAAATTGCAGACCCAGAGCAATACGTGAAGATGTGCGTGCCAGCTTAGATGGGGGCAGCACGCGACGCACAAGTGCACATGCGCAACCCAGGAGCGGTGTACAGGGGCGTATAGTTATAAGGAGTGTCTTTCAGATAGTTCCCAAAATGTATCCGCTCCCCATCCCATTCCCACCTCATATACAACAATAATTATTTCTCCACCTGCTCACCAATTTTGCAGCATGCACTTCTGGCATGCACCTTTGCTCTTGCTCTGAACTTTGCGTCTACAGCGTCTTACCACACCAGGGCCCGCACCCACATGCATATGCCCCACTACATTTTCGACAATCCATCACCTGCCACCGCTGACAATTGTGTGGAGTGGCTATGCGTTGCAAAAGTTCTTAGAGTCGCTTTTCTACTTTTTGCTTTCATTTTCTAGCAGTTCACCCCCACCTGCAACCGATGTAGGGCGAATAGTGACTTATAGTGACACCTCAGAATAATGGAATAACAGAATAATGATGAAAAGCCCGCCGCAGTTCGAGGACCATAGACAACTCCCGGGCGTGGCAATTCACCGATCCCTGGGAGGCATGCAAAGAGCAAATTCGCGCTCTAAAATAAAAAAACTCACATTCATAGGGAAAGTAAGAAAGAAACAAAACGCCCCCACACACAGTGGCAAACCACAACCAGCAATGTTAAGAAACACAGACAAGCCGGACAGCAACCAGTGGAACATGGCGTGGGTAACAATTTGTGGCACCACCACAATTTGTGGCACCACCCACCGGGCGTGCCAGCACACAAAAAAACCGCGCCGCACTAGCTGAATTCAGAGCACTGTGACAGCTGGTAGAGTTACTCACAATCAACGAGCTGGCGGTGGTAAAGCGGGGACGACTGCGGCGGGAATTATTAGGCTAGGCTGACGTGGCGAGGGGTGGCGGTGGGGGTTGGACAGGTTGAGCGGACGGACCAGGGGATTGCAGAGGCTGGGGTACATTAGGGCGGGCATCGTGACTGCTGGAAAAACTGGTAAAAAACATGAAATTCGAAAGACTAAACCCTAAACCATTAAGTTCCCGAATATATCCCAGCCAGCCCCCACTTTCCCCTCCCCTGCCTCTCGCCGTCTCCCCACAGCATAGCCGTCACACTGCCCATCCCCCCTCTTCACTCCAATCCCTCAGCAGGAGCCCCCCCCTCCCCTCCCTCCAACGCTCCATCACCCCCCCCAAGCCCCTCCCTGGTGGGCTCAACACAGGGACAGTCACTGTGCTGTATGTGTTGTTGGGTACGCATGTGTATTGAAAGGTACCAGATCCGTGGCTGTACTTTAAGTGCCTTGTATAGTTCATGCCAACGCCGTTAACGAGTACACTGCAAATGTTCCAATATGTGTGCTAGCATCCAAGTTCGCAGAGTGACATATACGCACAAGTGCTGCTAGCAACGTCTGTTTGTGCTCAGATGTCTATAGTGCATATTACAACTTTGTCCAAAAACACAAAACTTTTCCTGACAAGCAAGGATACACTTCTAGTTGAGCTACCTTGCTGCAGCGCTTAAAAGGCGCAATTTGTGAGGAGTCGGGACCGCGGTCCTCTGGCCCAGCCGGGCCATAGTGGGAAAATACGGCCAACACTGGGTTGGAAACAGGGATATAATGTGAAATGTAAAGAAAACATTCCATATCACCTTTTTTCACTTTTATTGGTGTTTACCACCCACCCCACCGGGTATTATGCAGCACCACCCCCTACCCCGCCACACACATCTTCTGTCCTGGGAGCAGCTTCAGTGGGGAATTGGGATCTGCTTCGGCCAGCTTCTTGCCCGGAGGGCACGCTGTGCAGCCCTTGGTGGGGTGGCAACCCTGACAGTCAAGATACAGAGGGCAGCTATTGCACTCAGTCACTGCATTGTCCTTATTATCCCAGCCTATTGAAGCAAAGAAGTCTGGTGCACAGCTGGTGCAGCCCTTGCCATCCACGCACTTTGCGCAGCCGGTGGGGCAGGGGGCGCAGGTGGTGGGTGTGCCTTGCATCTTGTAGTACCCCTTGGGGCAGGTCTTGCAGCCCTGTAAAACACGAGCCCGGTGTCAATTCCTGCATCTCTGGTGGTTTAGAGGATTTAAGGAAGTCCTATAAGCACTGCTGCAGTGCATAGCTCAAGTAACCGACCGTTGCATAGGACTGGTGAATACTACGCATGCCATCAGTACTCCTTAGTTGGTAAAGGAAAAAACTAATATGTCCATATACATACCCCTTGCTGTTATTAGAAATTCCCCGCACAAATACAACAGTCTGAATGCTACCGTAGTACACTTTCCATCGCCCATCTCACCAGCAATACGCACAGGGCCATTCACTTGCAAGACAGGCGTACCTTGACGGCGTCGCACTCGGTGCAGCCCATGCCTAGCACATTGCACTTGGTGCAGGTGGGGGGATTATGTGAGCTAATTGTAGCATCGTGTTCATTGACTGGTTTGGGGATGTGCACGTGTCCCGCTGGGCACTTGCTGCAGCCCTTGCCATCCACACACCCCCGCATCGTGCAGTCTGCCTTTGTGGAGGCTGGCGCATCAGGGGAGTCGTTGCAGGGCAGGCACAAGGTGTAACGAGTGCCCAATTGCCACCTACAGTTCCACATACATGGAAAATGTTAATTTTGCTGTGTCATGAAAACTTTGCTGATCAGGAAGATCAACACCAGGCTACCAGGTGGTTACATTATTTTATAAATCGAAATTGTTGCTCACAGAGTTTCTGTACCATCCTGTGTGTATTGCAACCGCCTCCCACAGTCTGTCCAATCCATTACAATATGCAAAAAAAATAAAACTTTGTGACATCACACACAACGCCAAGACAGCAGACAACAACATCAGGGAACACTGCAGGTTCAAGCAACTTGAAGCCGTACTTACTTGCAGTACCCTGGCTTACAGGAATTGCAGCCATCCTGGGTGCAAGCGACACAGCCATCTGTCTTTTGGTAGCCCAGGGGGTATGCGAGCTCACCGAGAACGCGACTAACAATGGATTTGCATGTGGCGCATGATGAGTAGGTGCTCCTGTAGTCCCCCTGCCATGGCGAAGCCTGGCCTGGATTGTTGTAATAGGCAACCTGCAGGTTATAAATTAGTTATTAATTTATAAACTTGTGTGTTTTATGTGTTCTCGCGTCAGGGCACAAAGCCAGGGACCAAATTTGGTCCATCGAATGTGTTAGGTAATAATTGGCTGGCTACACTGATTTCCGCCCCGGCCACGGGGCCTCATCAATAGCCTTTGAAATTTTAGATCTGGGTGCCTGAAATTGATATCTAAATTATCATTCTCAGGCAATCCTCAGGCAAATTCATAACACAATTATTTTATAATATATTCGTTTATTTAATCGCCGACTTGCTAGTAATCATAAACATGCACATCGATCTGCTGTCTACACATCATCAACCCACGTTTATGTATGCCTGCAAACATGATCAGCGCTTGCGGACAAAGGCTACATGATGGTCCATGGCCTGTCCACCACTACACTGCACACCTTGCACTTAGGCAACCCTTGTCCGCTACACAAGCACCCGCACAGCCAGCGGGGCACTGCACGCACACATTGATGCTGCCACGATGGTTCTCATCGTACGGTTCCTGCCCATGCATGTGCAGCAGTCAGCTACTGACCCCATTAAGGCACCTTATCGGTTGGACATAAGGGATGCTGTCAAGATGTGTGCAGCATGCGAAAGCTCACGTAACTACATGCTATCACCAGAAAGCCTTGGCTGTGCACCATAGTGCACTTGCATCACCTCGCAACCCCATGCTAGCACATGAACCACCCCATTGAAAAGGCCCTGGCGGCCACAGATTGCTTCAGGCATGTCATGACATGTACAGGATGCCATTGGAACGATGCCATGCGATCATGATGGTTAGTGGTATTAAGACAGTGGGGGTGCCAAGCTGAATGCAGGCACCACATGCATGGGCTGCACCTTCTTGAGGAAATAGCCCCCCTTGCATGACGTACATCCCTTGGGATCTGATTTGGCGCAGTTGAGACTGGACACGGCTATGCAGCGTACAACAGCATAATAGAAATAGTTTACATCAGGGGAGTCCCCGCCACCGTAAATGTTAGGGTCTTGGAGGAAGTGGAGGTAGGCTTGCATGCTGTGCACCCCTTGTTGTATTCACACTTGCCGCAGTTTTGGGTGCACTGTTCCAGGTAACTGGTCGACTCTTTGACATCCTCATCCTTCACCCATTTGAAGTACCCCTTGGGTGTCACAGATGTGCAGCCACAGCTGGCATTGCAAGTGGAGCAGGCTGTGCCAAACTACACATGCACACAGTGGCAAGTAGGTGTATGGCAGGGAAATCATTCAAGATTGTTATTTACTAATATTATTTAGTAAAGAGGAGGCAGTGCCTTTCTCTTTGCTGCCTCCTCTTCCTTAACTAATTAGTGCGTCGGTTCAGGCTGCGCAATTAATTAACCATCACGTTAATTTGGTCTGCCTTAGTTAGGCAGCGCCAGGCATTGTTACTAGTGTAAAGCTACATGTTCACTGCAAATGTCACTTGAAAGTAATGTTGGAGATCCATTTCAACCCAACAACTTGAAGGTATATTGCAGCAAAGGTACTGCTGAGTATTAGCTATACCTGCATTTTCCTACCCATGCTAAGAGTTCAAACCCCACTCACCGAATCACGACAGGTGCTATAGAATTGTGTAAGCCCATTGTCATCTTCCAGGTAGGAGCCCTTGTGGCACGTGAGGCAGCCCTGGGAGTTGCACGTTGCACAGCCTTGCAGCTCACGCACATGTTCTGGGAGGAGACTTTGTAGTTGGAGATGTAAGGGGGGTGCGGGTATTCATCGGTCAACATGCCACCCGCCTTGCATTTAGTGCAGCCAACTTCTGGCTTGGCAGTTGCACACAGGCTGTTGTTGAAGGGCGCGCATGTCTTCAGGCCAGCGAGTGAGGGGTGGACCAATTCAGTCTCAACAGCAGTGGCCAAAAAGGAGTTAACTGCACACAGGGGAACATGTGGCAACTAAATTTGAGCCGCAGTGGGAAACAACGGTTGTTTCTTTGGTTGGGGAGTACCGGTAGGCCAAGTGTGCGGAATGGGGATTCAATAAATCCCCGGACGAATATTTTTGGGCTGTTTGGACCAGCGCGCATCTGTCTAGGGCGGCTAAAGAATGGTTAGTTAAACTGCACCTCCACCTACATCTACACATGGTCTGTTTTACTGTGTCGAGCCATAGGGCATGCCCTGGAGAGCAAGCTTGCATTACTTGCATTGCTATGCATCACGTGAAAAGTAACACCGCTCTGTCCAAGGATGCTGGCGATGTGGTGATATGTCATGCAATGAAACTCGTGGATGAGAGGTATGCCAAAGGGTCACTACCATATCTTCTCATGCTGCCAAATTCCATGCCTCCAAATGCGAATGCCTACAAATGCCAGCTTCCATGCCTCCCAATGTTTCTCCTGCCTGTATCACCTGGGCATGCGCTGGTGCATCCTGTTTTCTCATTGCACTCTTTGCATCCCAGCACCTCCTGGCAGCTGCGGCACACCTTGGACCCTAGGGTGCTGTTGAGGTCACGTACCAGCAGGAAGTTCTTGGGGCAGGAGGTGCAGCCTTTGGCAGGGTCACACTTTGCACACCTGGGTAGCCCCACACAAGGGTTGAGAAAACAAGTCGAGCAACATGGGCCATTTAGCAAATATGCGTTTAAACTTGGCGGTCAGTGGATGGGACACTATCCAACGTGTGTTACCACCTCAACCATTCAGCAGCTTGCATGACTGCAGCATTGATACTTTCATGTTTATGAAGATATTGTGCAGCAGATGGACTGTGTATACCCACAATGGTAGAATCTGCATCAAAGTGAGATTTTGTGCAGAGTGACACCTACCTGCCATATCCTGCGCAGCTCCTGCACTGCGTGTTGGCCAGGTTGAGTGGCAGGCTGTACGATGCCCCGGCTAAGGTCGTGCCTGGAGTGGGCTTTGGCTGGTACATCATGGCGCCCTGGTTGCACTGAGCACATGCCCCGCTTGGGGCAAACCGCCTGTACAGTGAGGATACAGGCTGCTTATCAGCCTGAGCAAGTGCAAAGTCTGATGCAGCCTAGGAACCACAGACTCAACTGTGTCATCAGCTGCCTTTGTTTTGCTAACACCTGTCTTATTGTAAAATTTGGATAATACATCCACGCTATCAATGCTCTTGGATTACACGTTATTGCATGTGTACTGCACTACATGGCACGATCCACTGCTGATCACTCACTTGCAGTTTGCCTTGGTGGAGGGGGGGGGGGCAACGCAGGTGCGTGTGGCGATGGGCACCTTGGGGTCTTCGCTGAACCCTAGGTACTTGCCAGCAGGGCAGGAGGTGCAGCCAATTGTGTCACTACAGGCAGCAGCGCTGCAGCCCAGCTTGGAGCAGGACACGCAGAAGAAACCTAAGCAAAAAGCGAGCCATCATGTGATAATAGCAATTTGGGAGGATAATATCTCTATATATCAGCAAACAGTTGCAAGCCCTAGGGCGTTTAGTAATTATGAATACAATTACAATACGCCCTAGGGCTTGAAATTTATTCAAGTAAGGTATCATTATATGAGCTAGCTGTAGCTTGGAATTTGCACTGCATAATCAGTGGGTTTTAATTTAACGGGGATCAGTCTGCATCAATACGATTGCATGCACGCACACCATGGCTGCGTTTTTCTTTTTAAAAAACGAGATCTCAAACCTCCTAGCAACGCTGGCGATGCATTTGTACAATAGTCCCATTTGTCCCACTCTAGTACCTGTTGAGTAAGCGGCAAAGTTACTGCTAGGCATGGCATGTACTGCTTCATATACTGGAAAGGGATGCGTGCCGTAGTAGTACGCCTCCAGGACCCTGGATGTGCCTGCAACAAGGGGGTAACAAGAAAATGTTTAGGATGGGGCCGGGGATGGGCGCACATGTAAGAGAAATGTTGTGCTTGCTGACAAATCCATGGTGGCTTTGCTGAAATGGAAGGTAACTGACCTCGCGAGCTAACCTGTGTAATGGTGCCTACTCTGGACACACATGTAGGAGAGAGCATGTTGCTGCAAAGGTCTTCTGTCCAGCAGCTGCACGGGGTTCTTGCACACATGCAGATGAAAGATCCCTGTGCCTCACCTGCAGGGCATGTGACATAGCCCAGGAAGTCAGCCGCTGTGGAGCACCCAAGAGACTCGGGCTTTATGCAGCGCTGCACTGTGCATTTTATGGCAGATCGGAGACATCGGAAGAGAAAGCAGGGATGAGCTCCTGCATGAGGATGTCCCCACCAGTACATTGGCTGCACCCAAGACCTGGTAATGGGGAAGGTGGCAGCAGGGGTTAACATGGATCTGGCCGGCACTAAGTGACTAGTGGTGGTTCAAATACAGAAAGAAAGTAGCTATGCAGCCTCTTTTTTAACAGGCGCGCTTGTTGAGGAAACCAAGCTTTACACCTGAGCCCACGTCATTTAGACCCTAGGATTCATGCAGCCTCTAGATTGCCATGTATACCTAGCCCAAATGCCCTGTGCACAGGGCATTTGGGCAAGGTATACATGGCAATCTGGTCACAAACTCAATGTCACACACGGTTGTAGTGTTTGTGCAGAGCACACTCCACAATTGCTGCTTAGAAAGGAATTGGTTACATGGGTATGGTTTAGGATGCGCACCTGGCACGCAGGCTCCTCTGGGGCACCGCAGGTCTTTGCTGCAGCTGAAGCACTTGGACTTGAATGGGTCAATACCAACACCTACTGGAAACTGGCTACTTCCTGAAAATCACCAAATTTGGTGGTACTGATCAGCGTGTAACCGGGCTGGCACCTGTGCATGGGGAGGATTGAGCTCTAGGTGCAGAAACATGACAAATGTCCCGGTCGTGCAGCAATTGAGGCAATGGTTGTGCTCAGAAAATTACCATTGTTAGATGTGTACATTGAAGAAGGATGGCCCCCATCCGGGTAGATTTGAAGCCTTCCTGAGTGGTTTTGATTGTGGGGTTTGTTTGAACTTTGGCGATAACTTTCGTCCGTGCATGAACAGTGTATGTGGCGGGGATCGAGCCGGGGACCGGAGGATTCAACGTTGGCCGGATTCGAGAGAAATGTGCCCGAATCGAGGACATGCTCCTAGACAAGAGGGGGCAACCACGACAGCTTGCAGTGCAGTGCCAAATAAAGTCCGCACTTGGTGCAGACTGTGCTCAAGTCTCCGATGTTGTCTTCCATGCACTGTGCACATCCAGCTCCACCAGCCTTGCAGGAGGTGGTAGCAGCAAGAACACGCCGCCCTTTATCAATCTGAAGCCCCTCCCAATCAGCAGGCCAAGCTTGGCACACCACAAGGAGCAGCAACCGTCCTGGCAAAACACCAAGGTCAATGTAAAGCCACTGTTGCTGGTTAAAATTTATTATAAAGCCATCAGGGCATCAGAGCAGCGGTCAGCATTGCTTAAGGAAAGGTTCTGTTAGGGTTGTGTATCAAGAGTTGTGGAAGGGTTATTTAGGCATTCACCCCAAACCCTAAACCCTCAATGGATGTTGTACGGGTTTCAAGCGCCAAGTTTTCACCGGCAAGATGTAGGCGGCCTGCCGCTAGCTGGCCCTAGTGATTTTCTCTGGATCAAATACACGGTACTGCTCACCTGCTACCAGTGCTGGTGTAGTGCTACGCCTGCAGCCAGCTGTCATGTGGCTGTTTTCACTTGTTGGGGTGGGTGCACCTATGTGCCGGTAGAGTTGCTGTGCACCTGCAAAGAAAAAATATCCAGTGGACAGGTACAGATGTGCAGCCAACAGACGATGATGGTCACATATAGCCTGTCACTTATCACTACCCGGCAGTTCATATGCGTGATGCATACTTTGCCAAATGGAACACGTCGACTGCAAGTTCTATAAGCCTCGGCCGCAGTAGGAACCGTTCGCAGTTGTAGTTACGTAGTAGTATATCATACAAGGAAGCCCATATCAGTTCCGATGAAGCTAGTTGCCAAGATCGTATACGCGGCAACCGGCAATCCTCGAGTTGAAAGCGAAGGTTTCGGTTAACCGAACGACAATATGTACGACAGAGTCTCTTTGTTGTTTCAGCAACACCCATATAACTGGCGAGTCTCTGCAGACTTACAACGTACAAGGGTTGCTCACATACGTCGTTCTGACACCGCAGTGACGTCTCCGATATCGTATCCAACACATGGCTTGCCGCGGGCCTTTATGCGTAATCTTTGCAGCAAGCTTCACAACATTAGAGAGCTGTACACATCTAAGAAAATAAAAGTTTATTCCAGTCGTGGTCTTTTTCGAAAGCTTCGGCCAACCTCTTCCATTCCACTGGCATGCATGCATATTACAATTAAAATTGAAATACATTAACAAAATCTCAATTTTTTTTTTAGCAGTGAAACAAGCAGAGCTTGCCAAATGAGTGAAGGTGTGGGCTCTTTCAAAGAGTCCTGTGGTTGGGTGTGGCTTTTGTCTTTTCCTTGTAAAGACACAATTTCACGCATCTTCAACATATGCTAGAAAATAAAATACGTATTTTTACGCATTTACGTATTGCGTATTACGTATTACGTATCATGAATCCCTACCATGAATGGTATTTCGCCGCCATCGGCTGCAAATATGGAAATATTGTTGTACCCTGCTGTGGATCCATATGCGTAATGGCATGGTTACTACCCCAATCCAGAGTAATAAACAGGACCATCAACTTCAGCCTCCGCCTGCGGCCGGTTACTACCCCAATCCAGGCCAGATCTTGCCATGGCAGTATGACGACAAGAGCACCTACTCATCTGTGCCAGTTGCAAGTATTATTCAACCGACGTGCACATGCTTGGGTCCGACTCGGCTTTCTCCTGGGGCTTTCAGGAGACAGATGGCTGTGCCACCTGCAGGCCGCCTTTTACAGAGACCTCCCAGGCCTGGCAGGGCCATGGCTGCTCTTCCTACAAGCCAGGATACTACAAGTAAGTGCGGCCACTAGGTTGCATTTCGTACTGTTCATTGTGGCTGTCTTGGTGGTATACCGCCTAATTATTACTGCTGTGTGGGTGATGCAATGGATTAAATGGACCGGTCATCCTTTGTCATGACGTGCCGTGTGGAGACATCTGCAGGAAATCGCATGACATTCAATTGGTGTTGTAGTAAGCCCGGCCAGTGTGCGGGCACCAGGCCTCCTGGTGCCTTTCTGCCTACACGTGTGAGGCATTGTACCCCTTGGCTTCTACCCTGAGGTCGCGGTGGCCTGGTGCACTTGCAACTTCAGTAAATAAAGCAGTGTGCAACCATCCGCGTTGCAGCAGGTGCATGGCACTCACGCAGCTATTCTTGTCTCAGACGTTGTTGTAGCTTGAATGCGCAATGACTTGATACCCCTAGACATAGATTTCCACAGCATGCTTAGCAATCAGCACATGTTACCCACCTACTGTGTATGGTGACGAGAGGGAGCACCAAAAAACATAAAAGTAAAAACAAATAAATATACATTAGCAAAACTGCAGGAAATTGATTTGGCTTTAGTTGCTCTGATAAATCAATTAGCATTACAAATTTATTACATCTGGTATTTACTATTACATTTGGTTGGATTGAAAAATTGTTGGCGTGAGCATTACGTTACATTACATTACTTGCGAGCCCCCAAAGGGATGCATCCACCAAAAGTGGCCAAACGCCAGGCACTCCTGTCCAACACAATACGCTGCCAGGCGCCAGCCCCAAAAATACCTCTGGCAATAAGGTCCCCCTTAATGCAACGCTGGTACTGTATACCAGGGTTGCCAACGCTGCCCTTTCCCTGGATCTTAGAGTGGAAAACCTGCCTAGGCAGCCTATTGTCAGACATGCGCATAACGTGTCCAAACCATCTGAGCCGCTGCACCCTAAGCAAATCAGGCAGGCTGGTCTGATCATCACACTGAGAGAGAACATCGTTGTTTGTTAGCCGGTCCATCCTTGTGACACCTAGAATTGTGCGCAAGCAGCGCATCACAAAGACATTAATGCGTTGTGTCTGTAAGTCAGTTATCGCCCATGTCTCACAACCGTACAATAGAGTGGGCAGTACATACACCCTAAACATCTCCATCTTAAAGGGCATGGAGTGGTGCTTGGTCCATAGATGCTGAAGTCGGTGGAAGGCGTATGCCCCCGCCGTGATCCTATGGGAGATTTCTAGGTCTAGGCCCCCGTCCCAAGTCACCACACTCCCCAGATACATGAAGCTGCTCACACGCTCAATGACACAGCCGCGGAGCATAACGGGGGGCATATCGATGTCATCTCTCCCAATCACCATCACTTTTGTCTTTGCAGTGGACAGGTCCAACCCCCATGCGGTGAACTCGTTGTCCAAGTCTACAAGCCCCAGCTGCAGGGACGCATGGCTGTCACATATGAGGTGAAGGTCATCAGCGTACATGAGATCCACACCAGCATCGCTCTATCCGGGTTAGCTGCCCTGTACAGCTGGTTCTCATAGCTGTATGAGATGGAGATGCCGTGCTGCTCGAGAAGGGGTTGCACCTTGCTCACTATTGTATCGATGTGAGCGTTTTTTATGTTTGGTATTTACAGCAAAATACTGTCCATTTAAAACTCGCCCCAAAATTAGCTAACATGTTTTGCTTACTGCCAGTTACTACATTGTTTTGTAACATGTCTCTTATTTTTACGAGATTAAAGAAGGATATCACTGTGACCAACAAATGTTTTAACCACATAATAACAGCCGATTCTTGACTTCCAAAAGAGTAATTCCTTGCCCAAGATTAGACATCACATCCCTGGCATAATGATTGCAGTCATATCAACAATTTTGTGCACATGCAATTGCAGGTGGTACAGCTTGTGCCTTCCCTGCAAATCCTCCCCTGATGCGCCAGCCTCCACAAATGCACGGGGGTGTGTGGATGGCAAGGGTTGCATTAAGTGCCCGGCAGGACAAGTGCACATCCCTCAGAAACAGTTAACAAGGACACCGAGTGGCATCCTCCCCCCACTTGTGCCAGGTGCACTGTGCTCGACATGGGCTGCACTAACTGCGATGTCATCAAGGTATGTGTGAATGCGCAAAGAGATTTGTGTATGTGTCATTGATACAATTTGTTTTTTGAAATGGTTTTATCGTAAACCGATTACTCATTTGAACATTGTGGAGCAATTGCCATGATTCTGCACTCCAAGGAGAAGTCTTATTCTTCTTTCTTAGAAAGAAAGAAAGGGGCCAATTGGTCTTCAAATTTCTCCCTGAAAAATGGATGATTTCCAGGCGCCTATGGTGCGCACCATAGTTTTATCCCTTATTGGAGAATAAGCAAAAACAATAATCATTATGGTGGACATCAGCTGGTCCACTAGATATCTAGCTGGTCCACCCAGTCTGGACCTCCGCCGCCCCTAGAAGCCTCTCCTCACACAGAAGCTATGTCTGAACTGGTGGCCATGTAGACTCTCAGGCTCGCTCAGACAGTGATATGACCAACATGAACCCTTGTATTGACCCTGGTTAACCATGGCAATGCAATTGGCACACATTATATAATTGATAATAATAAATTCTGCGCTTAGGGCATGTCGATATGATATCCCATCTCCAACCGATTTCCGGCCTTAGAGCAATGCCCCACTGTGCCGCCTGCATGGATCCATAAGCGGTTAGCCTCCTAGCTTGGCCAGGTTCAGTAAGAATGGGGACGCAGTCATGTGCGCATTCATGAATGCCTCTGCAGAGTCCGCTGCGGTGCAACAGTACCACAGCGCAAAAGCCCGGAGCGTAAGGATACGTGGGGGGCTTGCAAAAAGCACTGCGCCGCCATGCTGATCAGGTGGGATATGGTGGGAGCTCCTGAGCTAAGCCGCAGGGTTGGCAGCAGGAGGTGCCTGTTGCAGCTTTAGTGCACTGCGGGGCGCCACATACCACTAACCACACTTCTATCACCTCAGAGGAAGTGCGCCTCACTCCTTGCAGCTGGTGTTTTGTGTAACAAGAGCAGCATCGTGGCAGGTTCATTTATTGTGCGCAAAATGCCCTATGCCGCAACGCACATCATCAGCGCCTGTCCTACATGCTGGTTGTAATTGTCAGGTAGGTAAGTGGCTGCTTTGGCCAGCTTCTTGCCAGGAGGGCACGCGGTACAGCCCTTGGTAGGGTGGCAGTCCTGGCAGTCTAGGTACAGAGGGCAGCTGGCACACTGAATGATTTCATTGCTGTTGCCATCGCTGCCCACTGATGCAAAGAAGTTTGGTGCACAGCTGGTGCAGCCCTTGCCATCCACGCACTGAGCGCAGCCAGTGGGGCAGGGGGTACAGGTGGTGGGTGTGCCTGGTAACTTGTAGTACCCCTTGGGGCAGGTCTTGCAGCCCTGTCAAGCACAGGCATGGTGTCAACCATGGCATGATTGGTGGGTTGAAGGTTTTGCATTGCATTGCAAGAGCACACACTGCATAGCATCACATGCAGAAGATTGTAACACAGCTCAAGAGATTGGCCTGGCATGACATACACATTTTTTTATATGTGTTTTGCCTCTTTTAAGTTATTCTATGCATTTATTTGAAGATTTAATCACTGCCCAGCAATTCAGCCATTTTCATCCAATCTTCTCACACTATGCAGACGCTATAATCTGCTGCTCAGGACAGACAATATTTCCACCAAACCCATATAAGTAGAATTATTGCGGTACGTATTCTGGGAATCTGCGACTATCTTCCACTCCCATACCCACCATCAAAGCATTGCATGACCTGTTCAGGCACTCTCACCTTGGCGCCATCGCAGTCGATGCAGCCCATGTCCAAAATTGCGCACTTGACACAGGTGGGGGGGTTATTCCACTCGTTACTCATTGTTTTGGGTACGTGCACGTATCCTGCTGGGCACTTGCTGCAGCCCTTGCCATCCACACACCCACGCGACGTGCAGTCTGCCGCTGTGGTGGTTGACATACCAGGGAAGGCATTGCAGGGCAGGCACAAGATGAATACAGCCTCTGCGTCAGACTGCCACCTACAACATGCACATGCGTACTGTAAACAAGAGCAGGAGCATGCCATGTTTTCAGGAAAAGCATAGCTCCTCACAATACGTATGTCAAGCATTTGCAATCACACATTCCAAGCTGACCCAAGGCAGCCACGCATAGCAGCAGATAACGCTGCACATCCAAGGACAAATGCCCGCACTAGCCGCACTCACTTGTAGTACCCTGGCGTGCAGGAAGTGCAGCCATCATTCATGGTGCAAGCAGCACAGCCATCTGTCTTCTGGTATCCTAGAGGAAACTCCAAACCTCCAAGCCTGTCCACTGACAAGGACTTGCATGTGGCGCATGATGAGTAGGTGCTGCTGATTTCCACCTGCCATGGCGAAGCCTGGCCTGGATTGGTGTAGTAGCCGGCCTGCAGCAGGAAGCTCCAAAATTGTTGGGTACTGTTTTGCAATTTAAGCAAATGTAAATGACACAGCACTGGTGGACAAACGGCTACATGATGGGACATAGCCTGTTAACCTTTACCCTACACACCTTGCATTTGAGGCACCCCTTATCCGCCACACAAGCACCAGCACATTCAGTGGGGCACTGCACGCACACATTGATGCTGCCCTTGTAAAAGGATTCCTGCGCATGTATAAGCAACAATCAGCATGATTTTGCTGTAATACGTTACTGACTTTCAAAATGGCACCTCATCGGTCTGATGCATTGGATACTGTCAAAACATCATCTTGGTTGTCTGCATGCTCGACACACAAATACCCTCACAAGGATTGCAGCCAAACTCTTGGAAAATTCTTGCTGCAATAAACAGGTTGCCATAGAATTTGTTTTTTTAATGACAGTGACATGATGGTGTACAGGGTGTTGCTTAACCGCATGTTTGTGCCTCCTATGTCACCCGAAAGTGATTCATGGAAAAATAGCAATTAATTGCCTCCCATCAAGAATCCCTGACCTCTCGAAATCCTTGAGCTTATACCAATGGCTTAGTTGACTCATTTAGGGATCACATCCTGGCTTGATAAACCCAGCCATCCAGATCTGGCAAGGTCATGTACATTTCTGAATCTGGAATGCAGATACCTATCTGATATTGATTCAATGTGAATGCTTAGTGAATGCACAGCCCAACGAGCAGGCATCGTACCTTCTTTAGGAAGTAGCCCCATCTGCACGACGTGCACCCCTTGGCACCTGACTGTGCGCACTGGAGACTGGACACAGGAATGCAGCGCACAACAGCAATAGTATAAGCACTCTCTCCTTGGATGTCATTTTGGACGAAGTAGATGTATCCTGACTTGCAAGCGGTGCACCCCTTGTTGATCTCACACTTAGCACAGTTGGAAGGGCAAGCTTTCAGGTTTAGCAACCCGCCATCACTTTTCATGCTGTAGTACCCCTTGGGAGTCACGGACGTGCAGCCAGTGTTGGCATCGCAGGCGGAGCAGCCAGCGCCAAACTGCACATGCACACAGTGGTGGTAAGGGGTCAGCACAAGGAGGCAGCCTTGCTAGGCTGCTGCATGACAACTGCAAATTGTCATTGCAAGTCATAAATGCTTGCAGTATTATTAGTGAGGGTATCTATCCACCTCATGTGCCACTACATGGTCCAGGTGTAAACACAGGGTTGCTGGCAGCTCATTACACGTGTCACTTTTCTACCCCCTTTTACAGAACCTGAAACACCACTCACCAATCCACTGCAAGTGCTGCAATACGGTTGAGACCCGCTGTCATTTTCCAGGTAGGAACCCTTAGGACAGGTGAGGCAGCCCTGGGAGTTGCATGTTGCGCAGCCCTCACAGCTCACGCACATACTCTGGGAGGAGACTTTGTACTCTGAGATGTAAGGGGGGGTAGGGTACCAACCAGAGTAGGGCTGCTCGTAGTCGGCCAACATGCCACCCGCCTTGCACGTGGTGCAGCCAGTCTCTGGCTTGGCAATTGCACACAGGCTGTTGCCAAAGGGTGCGCATGCCTTCAGGCCAGCAAGCGAGGGGTAGTCCTGGCCATCATACTTAGCCGCAGTGGCCGAAAAGGAGTTGGCTGCGCAAGGGTGCACGCGGACATGTGGGAAAGACTGGCCAGCTGATTTACACATGACTAATGAGTGAATGAGGTACATGTACATTGCATATCATGTTCAGAAAAGCGGACTAGGCCTTACATGTGTGTGCATCAAATGTAAGTGGAACTGCAATGCTTTATTTTATTTGCAGAATGGCAGTAACAAATAGAATGAAAGATAGATGATGACAGCAGATCGTATGGTCATCAACGGATCAAACTGCCCACACTGATGAGTACCAGCTTCTCACCTGGGCAGGCGCTGGTGCATCCTGTTTTCCCGTTGCACTCCTTGCACCCCAGCACCTCCTGGCAGCTACGGCACACCTGGGACCCTACGATATTATTGAGGTCGCGCACCAGCAGGAAGTTCTTGGAGCAGGAGGTGCAACCCTTGGTAGAGTCGCACTTGGCACACCTGTGAAAACCCCATGACATGGGTTGCATTGCAAAGGCCGGGCAAATACGTGAACCTAGTCAACCAGGCAGGCAATCCTTAAAGGCTTTAGCATCAGTTGAAGCATCCAGTACAGTGCAATAATCAATTCATTATACTTTAGCGATTATAAAGTATCGCCACTAATGCGTTGGTGACGGTTGGAACCTTATTCAAAGTATTAGCAGGGATATTTGTCATGTGTACAGTACGTATTGCAACAAAAACACTATCCACGTTGTGGCGACAGTGTTTTGTTTCAGGTAGGAGCTTGTTATTTCACCCACTGCACGTCCACGCAGGTGCAGTGTCCAATAACCGCAGCATTTCAAGAAAAGATAGTGTAGTGGTGCAGCACTTATCGATAAACTGCATGGAACCATCCCATACAAATTTAAATACCAAATTGCAACCCACCTGCCATATCCTGCGCAGCTCCTGCACTGCGTGTTGGCCAGGTTGAGTGGCAGGCTGTATGATGCACCATGTAGGGCTTGGCCTTCAGTGGGCTTTGGCTGGTATATCATTGAGCCTTGGGTGCACTGGGTACATGCTCCACTTGGGGCAAACCGCCTGTATAATAAGAAACCATGCTGCTTATAAGTCTGCGCACGTTCCAATATCTGAATGTATTTATGCAGAACAGTCTCGGTCCTAGAAGACATTTTTCTTGCTGCTCTTGCTTTCCAATCTCTCATCTATTGGTCGAATTCAGATCAGAAATTCAGTGGTACACACTCACTTGCAGTTTGCCTTGGTCGAGGGAGCTGGGGCTGCGCAGGTGCGTGTGGAGATGGGCACCTTGGGGTCTGCGCTGAACCCTAGGTACTTGCCAGCAGGGCAGGAGGTACAGCCAACTGTGTTGTTGCAGGCAGCAGTGCTGCAGCCCAGCTTGGAGCAGGGCAGGCAGTAAAAACCTGTGCAAAGGAGCGAACCATCAATGATGCATGGCAGTCTGGTTGCCCCATCATTGCCCTATCGCCGATAACAACTGTTAGAATAAGTGGAACAATTACCATTTGACAATGTGGCGGAAAAGCACAGCATCCACCGCTGCAGAGCGTAATAGCTACAGCTTCAATGTGTGTCAGCAAGCATGCACACAGACTAGCCCATATGTTACAGCAACAATTGCCATTTTTGTGATATTTAAACCCTATCAGGAGCCTTTGTCTTGGGACATGAACGTGCACCTTCCCAATCCACAACCCCTCAATTACCTGTTGAGTAAGCGGTGAAGTCGGTTGATGGCATGCCAAAATCCGTCTGAAGGGCAAAAGCATTATAATAATACGCGTTCTGCACCCGGGATGTGCCTGCAACGTGGTGGACACGAAGAGAATGATAAGGGAGCGAGCGGGTGCACATGTCACATGTGAGAGGTTGACAGACATGTGTGGCCCACCGTATATCTGTGATCTAAGATACCTACTGAAGGTGCACACGCATGTAAAAAAGAAAAAGATTAAAAAACGTCGAAGAAATTATCAGACGCTTGGCATAGCTTACGTAGCAGTGACATGGAAGGCGTTGGCAACAAACCTCACAGGCAGGCCAGCCTGACACATGCAGATAGCGCACATCTGTGATTACCTGCAGGGCATGTGGCACAGCCCAGGAAGTCAGCCGCTGTGGCGCACCCCAGGGATGCGGGCTCCACGCAGCGCTGCACCCGAGCGCTGTCTGGCAAAATTGAGTATTCGACAATGTAGAACGCGGGGAGGAGCTCTTGCATGAGGACATCTCCACCTGCACATCGGCTGCAGCCAAGACCTGCCAAGGAGGGGGGTCCAGGAGTGGTACATGTCAGCAGCTACACAGTGTGCATCGAAACCCCCACTAGTAGGAAAATTGTTATGTAAAAATAAGCCCTGTTCAAGGACAGGGCTGCGTGGTTGATTATTGATGTCCAGCCACTGATGTCCAGCCACTGAGCAAAGGTCACTTGGAGACACTCTCTCATGACAACCCTAGTAGACAATGCATTGCCTTCTAGGGTTTGTATCTCCTTTGGGCTTATAGGCCCCGGCGCTGTTTGCTGCTTGGTATTGCCCTGTGCATTGCCACATGATACCCTAATCTTCCCCTCCTAGCCGCGACCCTGATGACTTCTCAGCAATAATTTACGAAAGTGTTTTTTGGCAATAGATTACCATAGAAAAGAAAAGAAAAGAAAATGAACGCAGTTGAGCAAAGAGAAGGGTAAGCACTCCAGCTACTCCAGCCAGGGGCAATAAGATAAAAATAGGTCGTATTAAAGTATGATTCTCCTTGCTCCAGCTCACCATATCTACTACTATCATAATCGGTGGCTGACAAGAATTTTAGAGGGTAGGGCAGGGTTAAGGATAGGATTGGGTACCCACCTGGCACGCAGGCTCCACTAGGGCAGCGTAGGTCCTTGCTGCAGCTGAAGCACTTGGACCATCTTGCCGTGATTTCCTTCATACCACCATCATAATAGACGGTGATGCCAATCAGTGTGTATCCAGACTGGCACCTGTGCATGTGGAAGGTTGGACCCCTTTTCCAGCTGCGCGTCAAGGGTTCATACAGTTCATAGAGCACAGCAAGGCTGGGAATACTTATGCTGGCGGTGGCAAAAGCCTTATTGCAGGGGTGGTAATGTTTTAGCAGGGTGTGAAATCCACTGACCAGCCCAAGTGCACAGCTTGAACATGGGTGCTGGCCCCCCAGTACCCCCCAAAGGAATTAAGACATTGAGGTTTGTGGGAACTGGATTTGGGGATTGGGTCTGGACGGCAAATTGGTTATTACAAACTGGGCCAAACTGCGAGCCTAGGCAAGAGGGGCAATCAGCGCTCCTGCCTATATTGAATTGATCCAATAGCAGATATGCCAGTGAAATCTTATTGCGCAACTTGTGTGAAGACCCATGACAAAATGCAGTGCAAGGCGTACTTGCCGCAGACGACACCGCCTTCGCCAGAGTCAATGCACTTTGCACATCCAGCTCCACCAGCCTTGCAGGAGGCGCTAGCAGCCAACACACGCCGACCTGCACCAAACCCAAGCCCCTCCTCCAGGCCAGCATCTAGCTGATCCTGGCACACTACCAGCCGCATCAGCAAGCCTGAGAGGCAAACCAGGGATCAGTGATTTAATGACACTCATCACCGCAGCGATCTCAGTGTTAACAGGTTTTGTGAACCAGGAAGAAGGATAATTTTGGCAGAGTGAGTTTATGGGGTCCATCCATAGTAATTGCGCAATTATTGTGAGCCCCAATTAGCTCCCTAGACGTAAATATTTATCCAACACACCTGCTATAGTTACCAGTGTTGCGCTACACCTCCAGCCAGCTGTCATTGCAATTGCGGGTGCAGGCCCTCTGCCGGCGAACGAATGCAATGCTTCCACCAAGTGAACCTGGGCAAGGAGACTGTCCAATAGGAAGGTGTATAGTACCGCACAGTCAACAGGGACTGACAGACGGGAAAATATAGTCAAGTGGGTTTTGAGAAGCGAGCGCTAGTAGTGGCTAGCCGTATGTGCTTCCCACTTTGGAGGAATACTAGCAAATGACCGTAGATCACCAATGTGTCTGTCTGTCTGTCTGTCTGGCGTATACTGTCGTGGGTTGGGAAGTGACAAGAACGCAATGAAAGTGATACTCCTTTAGGCATCGTTCAAGGACACACCTGGCAAGTACGTCGTCCTGACACCGCAGTGACGTCTCCGATATCGTATCTACATAAGATACAAACGCTGCAAGGCTTGCCGCGGGCCTTTATGAGGATTCTTTGCAGCAGGGGAAAATGTAACCCAATGAACACCAAATCATAACACTAAAGTATAGCTGTATACATCTAATACAATAAAAGTAAATTCCAGTTGTGGACTTCTACGAAATCTTCGGTATACTTCCTGGGGTGATGCATGCATGCATTGGTAATAAACTATTAACTATAGTGATTAACTATAGTAGCTATAGCTAGGCCTAGGCGACGGCTTGGCTTTTGCCTGCTTTTCTTCGTTCCATTTGGCTGCACGGTTTCATCTGTCTACTGTAGGTTCACGGCACATCTGCCGTTGCGCCAGTGCAAGGTTTTCGTTCATACCGCCCAGCGACCGATGACAGCTGGCTGGAGGCGTAGCCCTACACCAATACTGGTATTGGTAGCGGTTGAGGCGAACTTTTCACTCTCTGAAGCATTAACAAGGGCACTGGACCTTGCGTCAAGGGTGCCCCTGCCATCGGTGCCGTGAGGGTACCGGTGTGTGTGTGCTGGCACCCTAGCTAGGGTTTGTGCGAGGTCCTGCCTAATAACTTCTGCCATTTAAGTCGAGTGCCCAAGTGGTGAAACCCAAACAAGGCAAGTAACAAAGTTAACAATGCAGGTCAATGGAGTTTGTTTCTTAACCAAAAGTTGGGAAAGGGTTACTGTATGTAGCAAGCTTCACCCACACAGGTGGTAATCATTATCGCATTATGCGCTTTGCGAAGCCATGCGTCAGTGCTGGTAGCAGGTGAGGCAAATTCTGCTCGCTGATGCACAGGCAGCAGCACTGGGGACAGCTAATGGTAGACCACCTGCCAAGTACTTGTTGAAGCAATTGAGTGGTCTAGTACTAGTGTGTTGCAGTTATACCAGGCTAGACACCGTGACACTGTGACAGTCCTTGCCAACTCTTGTCTTGCTCAAACAATCTTGTCTCGTACTATAGATACGCATATGAATACTATGAGTCAGTCAAGTGGACAGCCATCATATGCAGCAGTTGGGTGTTAGGCACCCAACATGCCAACATGCCAACATGCCACTACCATTGAAGCACGCCAACCCTGTGCAGCAGGAGCATTGCGGTGGTCCCTCCAATGGATTGCAAGGTTGTATAACAGGCTTAATAAAGTTTTAGGTAACCAATTCTGAAGGGAATTCACACAACGTGTAAACAGTCCAGTGACATAAGTCCCGCTTCTATAGTAAGAAGACAAATAGCGGTTTTATTGCATTTTTACAGGACGTATTAAAATGTCAAGACATTGCATTCCAAAAATGATCACTAAGGGCTTGCAGAATTATCCAGAAATTGTACAGATTGGAACAGAGATTGTACAAATTGGAACAGGAATCCCGCGTTTCACTCTGGCTTTTAGCTGTTACGCTCTTGGCAGCTATTGCGCGTCAGTGAATTAGTTTGTAAGAATTGCAAGAATAGCACCCTGAGAGTAAAGTGCTTCACAGGTTTGTTGCTGCGCTTACATTTAATTGTAATGTAATGTGCTCTGTATAGACTCGCCAAAAGGCAAGAGCTCAGCACGCAGTTGAAGAGCAGCAAGACCTGTGTGGCTTAACTTAAGTCATACCAGCGGGTAGACTAACTATCTGCAAGTAATATGTTGGGTGCAAACGCGGCTTTCTCTATTTTTCAGCCAATATTGGTTACCTTCCGTGTATGTTTAGGTCACAATTTTGTACCGCAATGATACAATTATTGCTGCTCTAGGGTTTTGCTGGAGTAGCACGCCCAGTTGCAAAACACAAACCATGGTCTTGACTAGCCATGGCCTTGACTGGCCATGGTCTTGACGCAGCTGAGGTATGGTTGTTATGCATTCGCCGCTGCGCCTACCTTCTTTGCCATGCGCATAGTTGACTCTAATCTGTCCTGGGAGCTGGGTACAGATGTTATGGAGATGAACGGCTGCTTCCAGGTGCTCTTTTGCACAAAAGGCATGCGATGCAGCTTTTGATTGGTTGGCAGAACTTCCATGAGCAGCTGGCAGCTGGCGCACTGAGTCACATAAACTTGACATCAGATTGCCATCCCACTGGCGACCAGTGTCCCATGCCTATGTTGCCACGCACATCATCAACTCTTGTCCTGAGAGCTGCTCCTGGACATCCATAGGCATATGTGAGGCTGTTGTAGCTAGCTTCTTTCCCGGAGGGCACACAGTGCAACCCTTCATGGGGTGGCAGTCCTGGCAGCCAAGGTAAAGAGGGCAGCTGGCGCACTGAATGATTGCATTGCCGTAGCCATCGCTGGTCGTCAATCCAAAGAAGTCTGGTGCACAGCTGGTGCAGCCCTTGCCATCCACGCACTTTGCGCAGCCGGTGGGGCAGGGGGCGCAGGTGGTGGGTGTGCCTGGCATCTTGTAGTACCCCTTGGGGCAGGTCTTGCAGCCCTGGCAAGCATAGGCCTTGGGTTAATTATTGCTTCCTGGGGGGTTTACGGGAGTTGCTTTGAGTCCATACTATGCAACAATTTATCATTGCAACGATTTATCATTGAGGCTTTACACTGTCCTATTGCACGTATTGTTTTGGTAGTGACACTAATTGCTCGGTATGCAATGAGTCATTCTTCAAAACGGATGTCCCTTAGAACTCTCTACCCCCAGAATTTGTGACCTGTCCTGCGATCCTGAATAATAGTAAAACATTCTGGTAGTACGTACACATTCCCCCACCATCTTCTAAGCACAACATACGCCATTCAATCTGTTAGACAATGTATTAATGTCATGCGTACCTTGGCGGCATCGCAATTGGTGCAGCCCATGCCTAGCACGGTGCACTTAGAGCAGGTGGGGGGATTACCGCTGTCGTAGTTGATTGGGGAGGTTGAGGGGATGTGTATGTATCCTGGCGGGCACTTGCTGCAACCCTTGCCATCCACACACCCTTGTGCCGTGCAGTCTGCCGTTGTGGTGGTTGGCACATCGGGGGAGGCATTGCAGGGATGGCACAAGAAAAAATTGCCAGATTGCGACCTACAATTGCAGAAAAACGTTACCATGCCTACATTGCTGTGCTGATACGCGTGTATGGCAAGACATTACTCATCCGAAGACTTAGAGTTGGTATGCCTACATAGCAATGTCTTGACATTTTTTATGACAAGAACTTAGTACAATTGCAAACGCACAACTACAGAAACGAGTAGATCTGGTCTCCTTCAAATATTTGAAGAAATTACTTTTCGGTTTTGCAATATATGAGATTCTGAGTAAGTACTTTTGCACAAAAGCCAAGGACGAGCTGGCCAGCTAGGAGCGTGCTACACCCTGAAAATGTGTACTGGTCATTGTATAAAATAGTACACCTTTACAGAAAAGGGGGAAAAGACACTCACCAAAGTCCACCTTACATCATTTCAGTGGTTACACAATATATAATACTGTTTTAAACTGCACTGCAACAACCAGAACACATCCAGGCGGGGTATAGGTTAACGTCACTAACCGGCGCTCCTACTAGGGTAATTATCCCTTGAGGAGGGCACCAAACAAATATGGTAGAGGACATAGTGGACAGAAGGGAATTGCTCTCCACTCTGCTAAATCCTCTTCCAACGCGCTTGTTCAAGGACAGGCTGCGCAGTTATTTATTTATTTATTTGTTTACAGAAAAGGGAACGATGTTGCAGAGCGCCGCCATGCATGCAGTTCTCTCGACAGACTGTGCCAATCCACAACAATCACATCTACCAGCCAAGACAGCCACATATAACAGCATGACACTGCACGTTCAAAGACCTACGTTTGTATTGGCCATTTGTAGTAGCCGGGCGTGCAGGAAGTGCAACCCTTCTCCCAGGTGCATGTGGCACAACCATCTGCCTTTTGGAAACCATAGGGGAAAATGTACTCTCCCAAGTCGTCAGTAATTGCAATCGAGAAGGTTTTGCATGTGTCACACGAATTGTAGGTGCTGCTAGCGTCCCCCTGCCATGGCGAAGCTTGATCTGGATTGGTGTAATAGCCGGCCTGCATACGGGCGCTAAAACGCTCAAAGTCTGCAGGTACTGGTGGTGACATAGCAGTGGCAATGGTGTTGATGAATCATCAGATGATGATGATAATGGTAGTAACCAAAATGATAATGGAATGACAATGATAATGGATATTGATAGTGATAATCGATAATAATACATGATAATGACAGAGACAATGATCTTGACAATGATGATGATGGGGTTGCTGTGTTTTGGCCTCTGTAAATTCTCGGTCAATTGGTTTAACCTTGATCTCCATTCAAGCGTCAAGTGTAGCAGGAATGCTAGATACGTGAACTAACTGACGACAGTAAGCTTGGGGAGGTTGGGCTAAGATTGGCTCTGAGCTCTTATATGCGCTGCTGTGAACGCTGCATTTCAGCAATTCCAGACCCTTCATGAGCCAGGTCACGTGGATCGTGCCCAGCTGTACCATGGCTGCTGTGCAGCTCCTGTATTAGGGTTCTGGAGGCTTCACGAGCCAGCTCTCCCCTTTCGAGGGTTCTATTGAACCCTTCTTTACCGTTCTTGTAATTAACTAGATTTCTTGTTACATCAAGCAAATGTCATTTGAACAATGTTGTTTGAACTTTGTAATTTCAATAGATCAGTCTCCATACCTAAGTACTACTATGACAAACACTCCAATGCACCACATTGAGCCAAATGTATCTTGCTGGGGTCTTACTTCACTGCGCAATGTCTCAGCGCCTGATGGCTTTTCATACGATCGTTCACGACAAAACCAGGGCTATTTTGGGCTGTTTTAAGCTATTTTGGGCTCTTTTTCATATAATTTATAATGATTATGGCCAGTTTTTGTTCAGTGCGCAAAGGTTTGCTCGACTCTCGAAAATCATGTGTGCTGATTCCGAATCTGTTCTCAAAAGTCTTGCGGAAGGAGGGGAAGGGGTGTACTTTAATGTGGTTTGGACCCCCTCTAAAAAAGGCCCGAGTGTCAACAAGTATCAGCCCAAACAGTTGAGGTCTGTAGTGACGCATACCTAGCAACTGCATGGACGTGAATGCAGACCTGGGTACAAAGATGAAATGCACACAATAAAGTGAAACGTATATGTGACATACAAAATATATTACCCAGCAATGTATTGATCACTTGGTTTAAAATTTATTTATCTGACAATAGCATCCAAGGAGCCAACCCGGGCTGAGAAGACTTGTGGAGGTGCTTTAAAAAGGCACCCAGCTTGCAAATTGATTAGCTTGTAAAATATATATACGGTAGCTTCATACCCCGGTAGCGTTGCTGAGTATGCTTCACTCCAGTCCAAGAGTCAAGGCTGGGCAAACTACCATGGCATATGGTGGCCAACCAGTTGCTCGGCTTACTGCACTACCATGCTACCCATTTCACCCAACACTGGTGCACAAGTAATATTAAAATATAAATCACCCCTCATCCTGATTATAATTGTTGCATACCATCCAGGTCACTCGTGCTTGCAATCATGATTAGCCATGAAATATTGATAAGCCCATGTGGACAAAGGCTACATGATTGAAATTCAACTCATTGCCCATGAACTGTCGAGAATTACATCGCGCACCTTGCATTTGAGGCACCCCTTTTCTGCCAGACACGCACCGGCACAGCTGGTGGAGCACTGCACGCATACGTTGATGCTGCCATTTTGGTGTGCCTCCTGCACATACAGTACATGCAGTAGTAAGATTTGTCCCCACGAACGCCACCTCATTGGGGGTGACATATTGCATCACATGGCAGCATCACAAGACTTGGGCATGAACCAAGTTGGGAGGGAGCGTTGGTGGGGGTGGAGGGGGTGGAGGGAGCATTGGGGGTACTATGCAAGAAACATCCTGCCGGGAAACAATGCCATGCTGAATACACAAGGTAGGCTTACCAGTGCTGGGTGGCTGGTTTATCAGTATGGATGCACAACACCGCAGGCATGGCATGCATCGCACCTTCTTTGGGAAGTAGCCTTTCTTGCATGACGTGCACCCCTTTGCATTTGACTTCGCGCAGTTGAGACTGGACACAGGAACGCAGCGCTCCCGTGGAACAGTAGCACCATGAGTGCAAGGAAAGCCGTCACTAGCGTCACCGTCGGCGCTGCAATCACTCTCCTCAGGGTATGGAAGGAAGTAGAGGTACCTTGCTTGCAGGCTGTGCACCCCTTGTTGTCCTCGCACTTGGCACAGTTGGATGGGCACTTTTCCAATTGGAGCAGACCTCTGTCATCTCTCACCCTGTAGTATCCTTTGGGTGCTGATGTGCAGCCAGTGTTGGCATTGCAGGCGGAACAACCAGTGCCAAACTGCACATACACACAGTGGCGGGTGGGTGCCAGCAATGATGATCATCAATGCATTGGGCTGCCTTGCTATGCTGCTTCAAGACCAATGCAAAGGCCATTGAACCCAAAAGCTTGCTCAAGTATGTACATGTGACGCCCAGCTATACCTTTCTGCATTTTTATCCACACACCCAAATTTCGAAGCACTCCTCACCTGTTCACTGCAGCTCGTGCAGAATGATGGATCTCCGGTGAAGCTCTGCATGATAGAGCCCTTGTGGCAAGTGAGGCAGCCCTGGGAGTTGCAAGTCGCGCAGTCATCACAGCTCACGCTCACGCACGTGCTCTGGGGGGTGGTTTGGTAGCCGGTAGTCAATAGTTTATACTCATATATGTAGGGGTTGGTTGATTTGTATTCCACCAACATGGCACCCGCCTTGCATGCGGTGCAGCCAACCTCGGGCTTCGCGATTGCACACAGGCTGTTGCGAAAGAAAGCGCATGCCTTCAGCCCGGCCAGAGAGGGGTACCAGTTATACCAGTGGCTAGAGTTGGCAGCAGTGGCTGGAAAGGAGTTGGCTGCAAAAGGGTAGGCATGGGAGGATGTTTAGGTAGCTAAATTGCACATTTGGTACATGTACAGTGTATATATCCGCTGAATCTAGCTACATTGTCTGCCTGGGAGAGGCACCTCCTGTTTGCAAATGCAACCAAGCCATGTCACTGGGGATCATTTGCCACGCTGCGGCGATCAGTAAATTATCCATGCCTTTTAATTAGCTATTGATGATGTTCCTCGTGGTATAACCTGCTTCTCTCACCTGGACAACTACTGGTGCATCCTGTTTTACCGTTGCACTCCTTGCATCCCAGCACCTCCTGGCAGCTGCGGCACACCTTGGACCCTAGGGTATTGTTGAGGTCGGGCAGCAGCAGGAAGTTGTTGGGGCAGGAGGTGCACCCATTGGTAGAGTCGCACTTGGCACACCTGTGGCAAAACCACACACAAGGGTTGAGGAAACAGGTCAACCAGGCACTGCCAGGCAACCCTAAAAGGGTCAACGTGGAGCACTCCGGCCTAGCACTGCAGCATTGGTTCATTTGCTGTGAATGAAATCCTATTCAAATTCAAAAGAATTCAAAATTCAAATTGGAAAATATAATCAATGGAAAAGAAATTCAAAGAGTATGATCCATAGTATGATCACTCTTTTCTTGAGGAGTGAGTGCTTATCATATTAGTGTGCGTATGGCACGATCAGCACTATGGGTTCAACTCACTTCACTTATCTTTTATTGCAGCAGCAGCATCTGATTCACTGTCGACGTTGATGTGCACTGCAGGTTGACCACCGCAAGACAATATTGCAAGTCATTTGAACTACTGCTGCACATCCACCACATGGCAGCTTGCAATAAACGCGGCAACAGCCCACTATGGCATGGTGCAAGCTCATGGGGAACCAGTGCTGTTTGTACCCAGATCAACCACGATGCATCAAAGTGCCACCCACCTGCCATATTCTGCACAGCTCCTGCAATGCGTGTTGGCCAGGTTGAGTGGTAGGCTGTATGAAGCCCCAGCTAGGGTTGGGCCAGAGGTGGGTGGCTGGTACATCATGTAGCCCTGGGTGCACTGAGCACATGCTCCACTGGGGGCAAACCGCCTGTACATGTACAATGAAAATCAATGTTTGCAAACCGGCCATGCGGTTAAGTTAAGCCTAAGCAGCATCTATGCTATAGCACAACAATTTGGAGACTTTCAGCTATCTTCTTGCTGCTCATGGTTTGCCAGCAGTGCTCTTGGTTTATAAATAAAAGTAAATTAGAGGTCTGTTGCATAGATTCAATGCGTGAGTGGTCTACAAAGACGTAACAGAATTGCAGGGTTGATAGACTTGCAAATGGTGGTCCTCTCTTTGTGCCATGAGCTTTAATACCAAAAGCAAGGGTACAGTTGCGGGGCAATTACAGCGCATTGGTTAATTCCCGTTCGAGAATCATGCCCCTTGGACCAGGAGGTATATTATACAGTAATGGAGTGTCAAGCTCGTTGCAAAGGAAGACCAGGGTCACATGGGCTGACTTATTTATTAGCGACTACAGGCGCGCAATATCCAGAAATGGTGCCAGCAATGACAGTACAGATTTGCCTGGCAGTGTTTGTACCATCTATTGATCCCACGCGACTTGATGTCCTGCTGGAGTAGGTCAGCTCATGTGGCCCTTGGCTTACCTACCCCCTTTGTCCCCTCTACCCTACCAAACACCATACATTTAAGGACTTATGCATCCGGTAAATGTCATAAGCATGCATGTAATAATCATAATCTTATTATTCGTATGTGCGGTGAACAGTCCACTGGGTAAGCACTCACTTGCAGTTCGCCTTGGTGGAGGGAGGCGTGGCAACGCAGGTGCGTGTGGAAATGGGCACGTTAGGGTCTGCGCTGAACCCTAGGTACTTGCCAGCAGGGCAGGAGGTGCATCCAACTGTGTCCTTGCAGGTGGCAGCGCTGCAGCCCAGCTTGGAGCAGGGCACGCATGAAAAACCTGAGCAAGAATCGAGCCATGAATAATGTATGGCAGTCTGGCTTCACCATCAGCAGGCACATACCGTCAACCACAACCATTCACACGATGACCATTTGACAGTATGGGACACAAACCCAGACGGCAGTGCCTGTATTGGACTGGCGTTCCTGCGACAATCTTACTCGCCCCCACATACCTGTTGAGTAAGCAGCAAAGTCGGTTTGGGGCATGCCGTTCGCCACAAGAACGGCGTAGGCATTGTAGTAGTATGCGTTCAGCACCCGGATTGTGCCTGCAACAAGGGGACACAAGGGGAATGCGCGTAATGCGCAGGGCGGAGGGGCATGAGTGCGCAAGAGTGCGCAAGAGAGAGGAAGACACATAAAATTCATTTGTGCTCACCTACAGGGCATTGAATTGATGGCACAACTGATTAGGTTAATTGGTTTATTGTTTGAAACAAGTTATTGCATTCTTCTGCGCTCACCTGCAGGACATGTGACACAGCCCAGGAATCAGCCGCAGTAGCGCACCCCAGGTATATGGGCTTCACACAGCGCTGCACTTGTGCGTTTTCAGGCCAATGGAAGTAGCCTTGCGAAGTAATGTAGTCTTCAGAAAATGCAGGGTAGAGTTCCTGCATGAGGATGGCCCCAGCTGCACATCGGCTGCAGCCAAGACCTGCATGGGAGGGGGGTTTCAACAGCGGCGCATGTGAGCACCTATTGTACACAGTGTGCACCAGGGAACCTGTTAGTAACCGCGCAAGCAGGAGACGCGAGTAACGTGGCAGAAGCACTAGCTATGAAGCATAGCACTAGGATGGTGGTGTCGTCTGGCTTACCTGCCCATAAATAAATAAAGCAGAAGCACATCACCACACAATTCTATGGGTCACCATCGAACTAAATCCCCAGCGCCCCCCAGGTCTGGGCACTCACAGCGGATCACTAGTGTGAAAAGCCATTTCAACCTTTCAAAGCAGGCCAGGGTGTTTGTCTTAGCCACTATGCTGCTTAAAAAGAGTAAACTCTTGGTTGTGGCCTGGGTAGGGTTAAAATTCCAGGGTAGGACTTAAGGTGCGCACCTGGCACACAGCCTTCACTGGGGCAATGCAGGTCTGTGCTGCAGCTCACGCACTTGGACCACTTTCCCCGGGAGTTTCTATAAAAAAAATGTGATGCCGACCAGTGTGTGCCCGGACTGGCATCTGCACATGTGGAGGGGTGTGTCCTCGTTTCAGCACTTGACGAGGTTTAGAGACTGCGTTAACGCGGGGGAATGGCTTTGCCCAAAAGCTTAATGCAAGGGCCAAGCTAGATGTTGGACAGTTCCACTACCAGTCGCCCATTTGCTATTGCATACCAGCCGCACGTTTTCCAGAAACAGTCCTACCCGGCATTGATGCCGTCATTAGGAATTCGAATTCCTAAAATTCCTCAAAACCAGATGGTCTCCTTGTATCAAACATTACTCAACCAATTGCACAGCGCAAAGTACACGTAGCTGAAATTAAATATGCTGGTGACACAAATACTAACACCAAGAACTTTTCTAGTCATGGAACCTAGAGAACTGTTCCATACTTCAGGCTGCCCGGTACTCTCCAAACCACATATCTCGAAATAACATGTTTTGGAGTGGGAGGAACCATGTACACCAAAAACGTAACTACTCTCACCGCTTTAGGAGTCTCAGAGCCACATGCTGAAAAGACACTCACCAAGATCCACCTGACATCAGTCAGTGGTTACACATCCAGGCGAGAAATAGGCCAGGTAATTTCACAACCGGTACTCCTAGGGAATGTACATTATCCGGTACTCCTAGGGAAATGCACCAACCAAATATGGTAGCCTCGGAGGACATAGTGGACAGGAGGGCGTTGCCCTCCTCTCTGCTAGCTCCTCTTCCTTAACCAACGCGCTTGTTCAAGGACAGGCTGCGTAGCTATTTATTGATTTATTTAGTCATATTTGCTACTGCATCCTGAAATGGGCTAATTGGTGAAAGAAGATGGTCCGTCCAGAGAAACCGAGCGATTGAGCTTTCTGGGGATGAAAGCCGGGGACCTTGACCTACAGCTGTCCTGAAGTAATTGGGCCAATTCTGCTTCAAGACAAGAGTGTCTGAAGTGCGTTCATTGAACAGCAGAAATTGACTCTTGCAATGTTTTGCATACTCAAAACTATGTGCATGCTCAATCAAATGCAGACCCATGGGGAGGCAGTTTGTGGCAAGCATAAATGCAACCCGTACTTGCCACAGGAGAAGTTGCCGTCCGCATCTTTCTTGCACTGTGCACAGCCAGCTCCTCCGACCTTGCATTTGGGGTTGGTATCAGCAAGCAAATGCCGCCATGTACCAACCGCAATCCCCTCATCATGGCCAGCACCTAGCTGAGCTTGGCACACCACCAGAAGCAGCAGCAAGCCTATACAACAAAGCCGCGGCATATGTATATCTAGGCATACATGTCAGGGTCAGTTTGGTGTAGCACTCTACAGATAATGCAGGAGTCCACAGATTTGAGTGAAAAGGTCTCCTTGTTTCATCTAGGGTGGCGAAGAGTGGCAAAGAGGCAAGGATTTTTAGCAACGGGGTGACTTAATGCAGTCCCTCAATCGAACCCATTCAGACGAGCTCACCCTGTGTAGAGATGAGGGGGAAATTCACGAGTACAAGAACAACGCACCGCGCCGAACTGCAACCTCATCCCCACTATTGTTGGATTAAACCTTTTGATTTCGTTTGGCTAGTTTGCTGTTTTGGAGGCAATTTTGAACTTGTTACATTGCCTGTGATGGACAGAGATAAAGACTTGCCACACTTCATGGGCATGTTCCTCGCACATAATTTCACAAATCGTTTACCGTATACGGTATACCCCTAACCATGGATAAGGGTATATGCGTTAGGGACCCTAACTTAGGGTCAGGGAGTTTTAGTCGTGCCGAAGTGCTAAACGCACGCCAACTGTGATCAGAATGTGACGATGGTTGCATAAAAGGTGAAGAACCCCCTTTCTATGTATCAGCAATTGCAAGTAGAGTGTCAACCCACCTGCTACCAGTGATGGGCTTCGCCACCGGCCAGCTGTCATTCCTGTGGATAAGTGCCGTGGCGTTCAATATGACAAGCACGGCCACAAGCAGCCAAAATGGATATTTTGAGAAGCCTTGCCCTGCTTACCACTAGTGACACGTACTCTCCCGGTATACCCCAAGTCGTATGCATGCATTCCAGTTGAAATAAGGCTGAAAATTTCACTGAAAACCGCAACTGCTTCAAACAGGCAGTATCCCAATGTTCTGAAGGTATGAAAGGTAGCTGCACAGAATGGAAAGGCCCCACCCGTGTATCGAACCACGGTCCAAGTGGAGGTCCCTCTTGAGTACAAATATCTGTATCAACTTTGATGTAGGGTCAGACTGAAAGCACATCAGTTGTTGTTTCTGTAGGCATCGGCAAGTACTGTTCTTGAACCACCTCTATGTATATTGCAAGCAGTGTAGACGTTCCACCTGGCAATTACGTCGTAGGGACACCGCAGTGACGTCTCTATCCGCGGATGGAGACGTCGTCAGATATACACGCAAGCTGGCTGCAGGGCTTGCCGCAGATCCTTGCAGCCAGCGCATAGCATCAGACACTTGGATGCGTCTGTTATTACCACCTAATCCACTTGAAATATCACCAGTCGAGGTTCTCATCGAGAGCTTCGGTCATCCTTTTCCTTTTTGGCATGTGTGGTGCATGCATGCATCTTAGCAGCGAGCTGCTTGTGATCGTTCTCGCAGTCCCTGTTGACTGCACGTAAATTTTCACCGCAGGGTCACGGCACATCTATCGCTTGGCAAGTCGCAGGCACTTGCCTTCATTTGCCCAACAGCAGCCCAGGAAGAATATTAATCATTCGGTCGGACCAGTTGACAGCTGGGTGCGTAGCCCTACACCAGTACTCCTATAAAGGCGGCCTGTGCTCGCTGATGCTTAGACAGGGACACTGGGACACTGGTAACCTGCGAGCCCATTCAAGCCTGGTGGCTGAAATTCTCAGCAAGAACACCCTGCCATATGGCCATGGCGCCCTGGAGACTTGGAGACTTGTAAATGCACCGGTATACCCTGCCAGGTGAAAAGAAAGAAAAGAAAAGCAAACAGACGCCAAAGGCGTAAATAAGGCGGCATAGCAACGTTGACTACGGATAGCCCCCAAGTTAACTACGGATAGCCCCCAAATTAACTACGGATAGCCCCCAAGTCAAGTCAGTCAGGGAACCCGTCCCTTGGGGGGCAAAAAGAATTGTTGGAGGGAGTGGTAGCATGGGGGGGAATAGTGGAGGGTAATATATATGAATTTATTACAGCATACCAGCCCACAGGCCAGATCAGCAATCAGCCAAGCACAAGCTTGCGCCACCCATTCCTGTCCTGACATTGCTTGTACCACCTTAGGATGTTCTTAGCCTGCAGGTCCTTAGTGGAGGGTCTGAGAGGGAATAAAGAAGGACCACGTGGGGTGGCGAAGCAGGGTGTAAATGGGCAGGCGTGGACGGCAAAGGGCCGTGGTGGGAGCACTAGAAAAAAATGGGGGAAGGACGGGGGATGGGTAAGCACTAGGGGTAGAGCGGTGGAGGAAAGGGGTAAAAGGGGCTGGGTTTGGATTGTCAAAGCTAGGGAATTCAGATGCCCACTGCAGGCTAGGGGTATCAAGGTGAATGTTGAAGCACAGCAATATTAATTTACTGTTGCAGCAACAGTTGCTGCATCAGAGTACTTCAAGCCCTAGCACTGGTTGCCACTTTGCCGTTGTGGTGCCAAACTTTATTGTAAAATATATGTGATTGATTAAAAAAATAAAAATAAAAAGTTGTAATAATAAAGTAAATGAATAATATAGAAATTGAACCGCAAAGTTTATGATATACAGTAAAGTAGGTAGGCTACCATTGCAATTTGTGTGGCAGAAGCATCTTTTGAAATTTTACAACCGTATGGTGGAGTTTAAAGAAACAGGCAGTACTAGGTTATTAATGTCTGCAGTGAAGCACTCATGGACGGCACAGCTACATCAGTGGATTGCTATGAATGGAGCTGAGGGTCCGGCGCCAGGGGATGGGGTGACTCAGGCAGGGAACCACAGGCAGGCGGCTAGGCTCATCGATATTGGCCTGGCCCACCAAAACTCAATCAGAGCAACATGGCCACAAACCCCTCACGGGGGAGTTGGTTGATGCCAGCGCGGTAGCAAGCCAGCCTTGTGGCGTACCTGTCCTGACAACCAACTCGGAAGCGCTAGAGATCGAGGAGCCAAATGTAAATGGAAAGTTTAAACAGCAAAGCTGGCATTCTGAACGTCAAACACAGTCAATGCGAATAGGAAAACTATGCAATATGTTAGCATACACGGTGGTGATTGGGGACCAATGGCAGAATATTTGACCTGGGACTTGTGCAAAAGGCATAGGGTTGAGTTAGCTAGGTTTAGAATGGGCGCCCATGATCTTGAGGTTGAAACTGGTAGATGGAGGCGCGTTGATTATGAGCATAATATTTGTTGTGCAAATATTGCGTGACGATTGGACAGCATCATGTTGAAGATGAACACCATTTTATTTTTAAATGTCCGCTATACCACGATGTTAGAGAATCAATTCCGAGCTGCTGGATTGGCAATTCCATAACTTGTTTAGCCTTTTTGGTAGGAATTGTGAGGCCAATGTGGCTCCATTAATTCACAGATCATTTAGCGAGCGGGGTATCTTCTGCAAGCGCCCCCAACAGTCTTGTGAGCCCGGGTTGGCTCCCTGTATGTGATGTGTCAAATAAATCTTGTAATACCGCAATAGATAAAAAAGCAATCTAAAATAAAATTGAAGGTTTGTTTTTCCATATTATTTACTAAGTAATATGGAAATATATAATATAACCCAAAGGATCTGCCCATAATATTGAAATTTCGAGGATTCCTCCTCTCTCAGATATCGGATACCGTATCATGGGAAGAACAAAAATGCTTGAGCACGTATTTAACACATCTTGCAGTACAGATCCAGCACGCCTGACGGCCCGCTACAAAGAGATCATGATTGGTAATGGAACTGACACCCAGCTTCCAGTTGGCCATCACCATGTTTGCACTTTGGCTATTCAATACCGGCACCTGTGTCACCCCCTGACTGCGGTCCCTGAACCCTTGTCACACTGCTGCACTCAGGACCCTATCTTCCACATGCACAGGTGCCAGTCCGTGTACACAATGATTCGTAACAACGGGCATCATGGCACTGCCCAGGTTTGTCCAAGTGCTTCAGCTGCAATAAGTACCTGCGCTGCGCCAGTGGAGTATGCAAGCCAGGTGCGCACCCTTAACCTTACAATGAACCCTAACCAGGCCACCAGCAGACGCGGACCCCATGCTGAGCAGCATGTCCTAAGTTGGCTGGATATGCTGCATGCTACTGTATTCATTAAGACTTGAGGTGGCTCTCCGGCGGTAGGTCTGTTTGCAAACGGCTCATGTTTCTGTTGACATTTGTGAGCCGCTGTGTGTGCCAAGCCCTGGTGATGTCATGTGGCAATGTCTGTCCAGATTTGTACTCAATGAATAGGGTTCAAATGACCTGATCTCCACAACTTCATTATGGAGGACCATGATGAGGGGCTCTCCCTAACTTAGGGAGACCTTTTGGGTGCCGGTCACCCCCCTGGGTGACCCGCTTGGTGCAACTGTAGCGCTGTTTACGCTGTGCTAAAACACCGCCTCCCTTGCAGGTCTTGGCTGTAGCCAATGTAGCCAATGCACTGGTGGCCCCAGATATCCCCGGATATCCTCATGCTGGAGATGAATGACGACTACTCCGGACAATACAACGCACGGGTGCTGAGCTGCGTGAAGCCCGCATCCCTTGGATACGCCACAGCGGCTGACTTCCTGGGCTGTGTCACATGCCCTGCATGTGAGCATACATGAGTGCCATGTGCATGAGTGTACGCACCCTTTCCAAATACCGGCATCAATAGCTTTTCTAGGTACATGCTCATGCTTTTCTAGGTACATGCATCATGCTGTATATACAGCATGAGTATTAGCATCCAATTATGACTTGTATTGGCAACCAATTATTACATCAATAGCTTTTCTATCGTGTTCAACTTGCGCCTTGCATACATTTGCATACATTTGACTATGCATGTGCTTGGTCAGCCCGGCTTCGATGGCGTTCTAATGTCATGGCCCTGTGAACAGGAGTGCAATGCCCTTCTCTTCGCTAAATCCTCTTTCTTAACCGTGCGCGCTTGTTCAAGGGCAGGCTGCATAGTTATTATTTATCTAGTTATTCACACAATAAACACCATATTGTCTTCAGCAGGTTGAGGGTGCAGTTCAGGTCCAGTATTGAAGCGCTGGCTGTTCCATCGGCCTACCCCGCCAGGCACATCATCAGCTTCTGCCCTGGGAGCTGGGTGATATCAAGGTGAGGGACTGCTGTGGTTAGCTTCTTGCCCGGAGGGCACGCTGTGCAGCCCTTGGTGGGGTGGCAGGTGCCCTGGCAGTCCAGGTACAGAGGACAGCTGGCGCACTGAAAAATTGGATTGAATTCATCCCATCCCATTGATCCAAAGAAGTTTGATGCACAGGTGGTGCAGCCCTTGCCATCCACGCACTTTGCGCAGCCGGTGGGGCACGGGGCGCAGGTGGTGGGTGTGCCTAGCATCTTGTAGTACCCCTTGGGGCAGGTCTTGCAGCCCTGCCAAGCACATGCATTCAACATTGTTTTGAGTCATGTCGTGTAGATTATGGTATACTACTTGCTTAGGGGATTTGCATTTCATTGCATAGCAGCAAGCCTGAGACATTGCCAGTGGCAAGGATTGTGCATGCTAGTACTTTTGATAGTGAACACTTTTCCATTCTCAGTGACACTCTCTGTGTACATCCCCGCACTCTTTGTGTACATCACCGCAACCCCTGAATGCTGTCACAATATAGCAAGATCTGAAACTCATAACACTCATACGCATAAAAAGGTGTTGCCCCAAGCTGCAGGGCCATTCATTGGTCAGACAGGCGCACCTTGACTGCATCGCATTCAGTGCAGCCCATGCCTAGCACAGAGCACTTGGTGCAGATGGGGGGATCAATCCAACCATCATCACGATTTACTGTTATGGGGATGTGCACGTATCCTCCCGGGCATTTGCTGCAACCCTTGCCATTCACACATCCCCGCGCAGTGCAATCTGCCGCTGTGGTGGCTGGCGCCTCAGGGGAGTCGTTGCAGGGCAAGCACAAATTTCTCTCAGACTCTTCATCGCCCCATCTGCAATTGTACAGCCCAGCGTGTCAATATGGCCGCAGTGCAGTGTAAAACTATAGACAGGTATGATGTCTTGTTCATAAAGCCATGGCTGTCTGCGAAGTCAACAGGCTGACAGGCTGTGATTAGCGCTGTCTGGTTGCAAAAACAAATGCAAGCACAGGCATCACAAATATTTAATTTGCAGAATATATAAGATCCTGTATTAGCCCTGGGGTGCCCTGGTGTGAGCAGGTGGCCTCCTGACCTTGCTTTTTCCTTTCTTCCTCCTCCTAGCAAGGCTGATTAGCATGGCATTGCACCTGTCTTGCATCACTAGCACGTGTTATACCAGTATCGACCGCACTCACATGTAGTACCCTGGTTTGCAGGAAGTGCAGCCCGTGTCCTCGGTGCAAGTGGCACATCCATCTGCTCTCTGGTAGCCAGCGGGAAAGACTGTGTCTTCAACATCTATGGAGCGTATCTGCTCTGACATGCTTTTGCATGTGTGGCATGCTGAGTAGGGTCCACTGTATTCCTCGTCCCGGTCAGTGAAAAGCTTTTCTTGAAGTGAGTAGTAGCCGGTCTGCAGTAGCCGATTTCACAGTTGTTTGGTGCTATCACTGGGTTGGATCAACAGCGGCCTGGGTGGCCAATGGTGTCCCACACACACGGTGGCATTCACTGTGATGACAACTTTATTCAGTGATAAACACATCCGCTTCCATGCAATATTCCTTATCATTCATCTAGATGACGGAAACCAACTTTGAATTCAGACACCGTGTGACATGCCATGTGATTAAATGATCTTATTTGCTGTACTACCCCCTATCTTAATTTATGATTTATTGTACTTGGGCTTTGTATATGCATGCGCTCCAGTTTTATAGGCCAAGAATGTTGCCAACCATGTATCAATTCAGGCGACTGAAGCTCAGCAGCAAGATTGTCAAACCAACATTTTCAGTGTGGCCAACCATTAGCGTATTGGGCATGGGTGGTTCGTGATTTACAGAATTTCCGGAGTGCATTTTCCTGGCTTAAAAGAAAGGCCAATCCCGGGCTACTAGGGTGGCACCTGGCCAATTACGCAAATAAACCCAATGGGGCCAAATAATGAAAGGGTTTTCAACTTCTCATGCGATGCCTCATTTGTTTAAATGCTATGCCTTCTAAATAAAAAATTATAGTTTTATGTACGTTAAATTCAATGGTTAAATGCAATTTAAATTCATTTCATCGTACTAAATTAAATTAATACAATATTGGCTTAAACAGGATGCTGCTTATTGCACCAGCCATTTTCACCCTACACAGATCCAGTGGCAAACAAAACCAGTTTTCCGTCGTCACATCAATTCGCTCTTGTCCATCAGTTTGTGTACATATCATCAAAATTAGGGCATGCTCGCATGGTAGACAAAGGCTGCATGGTGGGCCATGGCCTGTCCACCACTACCCTGCGCACCTTGCACTTGAGGCATCCCTTGTCCGCCACACAAGCACCCGCGCAGCCAGTGTGGCACTGCACACACACATTGAGGCTTCCCTTGTAGTATAACTCCTGCGCATGCATCAATCATCATCGATTACGTCTGCATCCCCTTGAAATGCACTCACCGACATCAAGCATTGGATGCTGTCATAGTCTCACAAGGCTCGCATCAGCATGCAAACCCCTGGCTGGTGGAATGCACTGTATAATTTGAAATATTTGCTTGCATTCATGAACAACTGAAAGGCCTGAGACCAATTTAATTTTGAATCAATATTGAATCAATAGATGAGGCCGTATAGGCCTTACAAGCTTGCTGTGGGACCCGCGCGATACTATTGACAAAACTTGTCTGCATGTGCATCCATGATCCTTCATCCTTCAATTCAAAGCGTCACATGAACCCTTCCCGAGGCGCGCCCGGGGAGGATACACCTTGGAGGAGTGTAAAGCTGTCAAACGGCCATGGCGTTGGCTGCTTGCAACAGGCTGCCTGGAAATTATGCCTTTTAAATGCACAGGCGGGTTGCCACCCTTTTTGCAGGTCTTAATCCCTGGTCTACCATCATGGAAACATGACACCACTGGCACGGCATGCCACGCACCTTTTTTACAAAGTATCCTTCCTTGCATGACGTGCACCCCTTGGCATCTGACTTGGCGCATTTGAGGCTGGACACAGCAATGCACTCCCCATTAGCAGCATTGGTGTATTGATCAACGCCGCCGCGGAAGAGGTATCCTGGCTTGCAGGCTGTGCATCCCTTGTTGTCCTCGCACTTGGCACAATGGGAGGGACACCCTAGCACTTCGAGTCGATTACCATCATCTTTGAACTTGTAGTACCCCTTACTACGGGCATTGGGTGTCACTGACGTGCAGCCATCATCAACATTGCAGGCCTCGCAGCCAGGGCCAAACTGCACATGCACACAGTGGCGATTAGGTGTCAGCAACGATGTGGGCTGCCTGGTTTGGCATTTGCATGTCCGTTGCAGATGTCATTGTATGTCCTGAATTCTTAGGCAGCATAGCAGCTTAATCCCCATGAAAAAGGATGCGTAGCTAGGTGAAAGAACTCGAGAAAATATATTAAAGTATCAAATTCCCTCCAAAATTAATGAGTTGGAAGGGATTACAATAGTTTAGCAACATTCATATGATTCAGGCAGGCATGAGTAAGTATGGCACCTGATTATGGCGCATAATGTGCTTGCTTTCCCATGTGTACAAGTTATAAACACCACTCACCGCTCCACAGCCGTTGCAGTAAGGCCCCCCGTCCATGTCAGGCTGCATGTAGGAGCCCTCAACGCAAGTGAGGCAGCTGCCTCCGTTGGCGCACATTGCACAGACAGTACGATCACAGCCCTCGCACGTGCGTTGAAAAGTGTTTTGGAAGGCAGAGATGTAGGTTGTGGGGGAATTGTAGTAGGTTGATAGAACGCCAGCCACCTTGCATGTGGTGCAGCCTTTTACTGGATCGATGGTTGCGCACAGGCGCTTGTCAAAGGGCACACATGCCTTCAGGCCAGCCAGTGAGGGGTAGTCCTGGTCAGTCTTGCTGGCAGTGGCTAGCAAGGTGCTGCCTGCAAAGAAAGAACCACGTGGTGAAGGCTTGTTAATTATAGTGCAGCTCAACCTCATCTACATCGTAAGTCACCACTGTTTTGCTGCCAGGAATCGAGAGCCAGGCAAATATGGCTGTGCAGTCCCTACACGGTCAAATAGTATATCTGCATGTGCTTGCACCAAGCCTCCACCACTGAGTGGAAGTGACACTGTTGGCCCTATGGGGTGACACACTGTCCCCTTGTTGGAACAAGCGATTACGATAAATGGGATCATAATTGGATACATTTTACACAAATCATACTGCTAAAACTCTTTGCAATCATGATCAGCATCCTCTTCTCACCTGGACAAGTGCCGGTGCATCCTATTTTTCCATTGCACTCCTTGCACCCCAGCACCTCCTGGCAGCTGCGGCAGACCTGGGACCCTAGGGTACAGTTGAGGTCGCGCACCAGCAGGAAATTCTTGGGGCAGGAGGTGCAGCCTTTGGCAGGGTCGCAACTAGCGCACCTGTGGCAATCTCACACAAGGATCATAAAATTGCCAGGGGGCAGAAACCAGGTTGACCACACTGGCAGGCGTATAAAATTTGAACCTGGAACGTCCAGTACCACAGCATTTGCAGTTGACAATGGATGGGAACCAATTTAAAATCACCAATCACCAACCACATGCATTGTGACAGCACTACTGTCCATCCTGCAATGCAGCATGGCACAAGGGCAAACACTGCATGATGCCAGCTTCAAGACATAGTATAAAGGGGCTGGACACTACTGACAAACCCACAAACTACCAAGGAATACTTTTGTATTTCTGAAATAAGGAGAAATAGCATAGAAATAGAGGTGGAAATGCAACTGTGAAATATAGCCATATTTCTAAGAAATAGAACGTGTAGAAATACTAAGAAATATTTCGCATGTTTCCTGCTTTCTGAAACAGGGTCTATAAATATTCCTGCTTTCTCTTATTTCTATTTCTCTTGTTTCCATTTCTCCTAAAACCCTATTTCTGTTATTTCCCCTATTTCTCCTATTTCTCCACTTTCTGTCATTTCTATCATTTCTCTATTTTCCCTCCCGGGCCCTATTTCTGCTATTTCTCCTATTTCTTCTATTTCTCCTATTTCTCCTATTTCTCAAAACTCCCGATCCTCGCATTTAGGGGTTCAGTCGTTGCATTCCGTTGTACATCGGCCTCGCAACCTGTATGCTCGTAGCACAGATCGTTCAGACTCATCGGACGTTCGTCTCTCTGTCTAGTTTGCGTTCACATGTTACGGATCTCATCGTCGATCGAAACTGTTACGGTACATCACGGACCACTACAAGTTCTCATGCCTGTCGACGTCGTCTCGAGATACATGCGTACGACGTTACTTGCGGGGTTCCGATGCCTTCAAGAACAAAACGGAAAAAAAACAAAAAACCTGCCATGTTACGAGAAATAGAGGAAATAGCAGAAATAGGAGAAATAGAAGAAATGAGGGAAATAGAAGAAATAGCAGAAATAGGAGAAATAGCAGAAATAGCAGAAATAGGAGAAATGAGGGAAATAGGGAAAATAGCAGAAATGAGGGAAATAGCAGAAATAGGGGAAATAGGAGAAATAAGGGAAAAAGCAGAAAAAGCAGAAATAGGAGAAAAAAGGGAAATAGCAGAAACAGCAGAAATAGGAGAAATGAGGGAAATAGCAGAAATAGGAGAAATAAGGGAAATAGGAGAAATAGCAGAAATGAGGGAAATAGCAAAAATAGCAGAAATAGGAGAAATAGCAGAAATAAGAGAAATAGCAGAAATAGGAGAAATAGGAGAAATAAGGGAAATAGGAGAAATAGGAGATATGAGGGAAATAGCAGAAATAGGAGATATGAGGGAAATAGGGGAAATAGCAGAAATAGGAGAAAGGAGGGAAATAGGAGAAAGGAGGGAAATAGCAGAAATAGGAGAAATAGCAGAAATAGCAGAAATGAGGGAAATAGGAGAAATAGGAGAAATGAGGGAAATAGCAGAAATAGGAGAAATGAGGGAAATAGGAAAAATAGGAGAAATAGGAGAAATGAGGGAAATAGCAGAAATAGGAGAAATAGCAGAAATGAGAGAAATAGCAGAAATGAGGGAAATAGCAGAAATAGGAGAAATAGCATAAATAAGAGAAATAGCAGAAATAGGAGAAATAGGAGAAATGAGGGAAATAGCAGAAATAGGAGATATGAGGGAAATAGGGAAAATAGGGGAAATAGGAGAAATAGGAGAAATGAGGGAAATAGGAGAAAGGAGGGAAATAGCAGAAATAGGAGAAATGGGAGAAATAGCAGAAATAGCAGAAATGAGGGAAATAGGAGAAATAGGAGAAATGAGGGGAATAGCGGGAATAGGAGAAATGAGGGAAATAGAAGAAATAGGAGAAATGAGGGAAATAGGAGTACACAGCAATAGAACAGAAATAGATACAGAAATGGCATAGAAATATAACAGAAATATGAACAGAATAGCATAGAAATAGAACAGAAATACATACAGAAATGCCATAGAAATAGAAGAGAAAGAGCAGTAGAAAGCTAAAAGCAGTTGTTGGTATTTTGTCGACGCACCCCCATCACACAACAGCTTACAGCAACATTTCATTACGCAACCCTCGTATGGGGTTGTGCATCGCTTGCGGATGGACTGTGCGCATGCAACCTGTTGAACTTGCATCAAGTCCTGCCTACCTCCCATAGCTTGCACAGCTCCTGCACTGCGTGTTGGCCAGATTGAGTGGCAGGCTGTACGTTGCCCCGTTTATGGTCCTTTCTGGTGCAAGCTTCGGTTGGTACATCATGTAGCCCTGATTGCACTGAGCACATGCGCCACTGGCGGCAATCTGCCTGTACAATAAGAACGAACGCTGTATGTTAGCCTGAGTAACCTGAGTACGATGAATCAATAAACAAATAAACAAATAAATAAATAAATAAATAAATAAATAAATGAATGAATATAGGAATAAATAAGTACGAAGAAATTATGAGGGCAGCCAGGGCAAAAGCCTCCGTCTTCCTTTCTCTGGCCTGCAATGCTCCTGCTTTATGTAATTATGGTGCTCTCTAAACTCAAATTTGAGCACTCACTTGCAGTTTGCCTTGGTCAAGGCAGGCGTAGCAATGCACGTGCGCACAGAGATGGGCATCTGAGGGTCTGCGCTGAACCCTAAGTGCTTGCCAGCAGGGCAGGAGGTGCATCCAACTGTGTCCTTGCAGGCAGAGGCGCTGCAGCCCAGCTTGGAGCAGGACACGCAGGAAGACCCTGTGCAAGGATTGGTAACACCTTGATGCCTGATGGCTCCACTATTGTTGCACCCCTACTGTCAACCAATACAGAATGATGCTGTCAGGAGCAGGATGGGTACCAGCTATCTACAACTTGGATTCTCACTACATCCTCCCTGCTGTCTGTGTCAACAAAGTTTCACAAGCATCCTGGCGGCGGCGTCATTTTCTGACCAACGCTCCTGGCATATATGTGCATGGCATGGCATGCCATGGTGTTTTGTTCAGCACTCCCACTTCTTTTCCTCCCATGATACCTGTTGAGTAAGCAGTGAAGTTGTTGCTGGGCTTGTAGTAGTCTTCATTGCCTGTCCAAAAGGCATATACATTGTAATAATACGCCTCCATCACCCGAGATGTGCCTGCAGCAAATGGGTCACAAGGGGAATGAGAGGCAGGCATAAAGACCAGCTCAAGTAATCAATTAAACAAATAGAAAGTATGTCCAAGCTAATGTATGCCCTATAGTACCCGCTGCAAGTTGTGCATGGTTGGCCATGTGGCCTCGTGCCAGAGTCGTGGACCACAACAAGCCTTGCAGGTTGACAAGTTATGTAATGTAATGGCATATACACACATGCACATAAAAAAAACCACTCGATTCGTTTTATCAGAATTGTCATTAATAAATGCATATATTATTAATAGGTAATTACCTGTCCAGCATAGTACATTAATAACTGTCACAGGCCAGCAACTGCCAGTAAGGCGATTGTACACACATGCAGATGGCTTTGAACTCTTCTCACCTGCAGGGCATGTGACACAGCCCAGGAAGTCAGCCGCTGTGGCGCACCCCAGGGATGCAGGCTTCACGCAGCGCTGCACCTGGGCGTTGTCTGGCCAACCGTCGTTGCCATCAATGGCAAGCGCAGGGATGAGCTCCTGCATAAATATGTCCCCAGCTGCGCATCGGCTGCAGCCAAAACCTGCCAGGAAGAGTGTGACATCAGTAATGTACCTTTATGGTGAAGACGCTGAGACAACGCAGGATGACTGCTAGTGATTCCATTGATTTCAACAGAATTTTTAAGTAACCCTAGAGGTCATCCCCAATTAAATGAATTCAAGTATTGAGTGCCCCCAGGACTGGGCAACCACGGCCTAATTGATTCAAGCCAGCTTCAGCCAAGAACTTGCTGACAGTGTTTTTGGGGCACCATAATAATAGTACCATTGGATATAATTTAATCAATTCGTCAATTGCAAGCATTCCAGCACAAAAGCCGGATCAGCAATCAGCCAGGTACAAGCTTGCGCCACCTGTTCCTGTCCTGGCATTGCTTGTACCACTTTCGTATGTTCTTAGTCTGCAAATCCATAGTGACAAGGGCACCCATGTAGCCCTGCAGGGGTTGCCCCATGAATGTTTTCCAAATAGCTGCCCAAAAACCATACACTTTGGTAACCTGCCATGCGTCCTACATGTCAAGCCATTTGAGCCTCATAACCCTGAGCCTGTCCTCAATTCAGGACTGCCTCCCTCATTGTGCTAGGCGCAAGACCCCACACACCATAGATATACATGCGTATGAAGCATTTGAAGGGGTTGCGGCAGATGGCGCGGAAGGTGGCGCCCCGCATAGGGTTCAGTGCGCGCACCTGGCACACAGGCTCCATCGGGGCAACGCAGGTCCTTGCTGCAGCTGAAGCACTGGAACCAAGCGCCACTGTGATAGTTACTATAATCGGTGGGAGTGCCGATTAGCGTGTACCCGGACTGGCACCTGGGTGCGCAGGGGAGTGGGCCTTAAAACGCAGCAAGCCATGGATTCAGGAAGTTTATGACCCCTTCGCGGGCAGATGCTAGACTTTTGAATTGGGGGACATGTCTTGCTGCGTACCTGTACAGGCATGCAGCAGGGTGCCAAGCTGGGTATTGGTTTTTATGATCAGTGGACTGGTAAAGATATCTCCGACTGTGTTCTAAAACATGTTATTTACATGTTGTACAAGGTGTTAGAATGCATTGACATTACAATAATTGTACGTACACACATAACAGGCTGCCATAAAGGTTTCGAGTGCAAATCCTTACTTGCGGCACACACTGTCGTCGAATTCACTGCACTGTGCACATCCAGCTCCGCCAGCCTTGCAAGAGGCGGCAGCAGCAAGCACACGCCGGCCTCCGCCACCTTCCAGCCCCGTTGCAGCACCATTCAGCTGAGCTTGGCACACCACCAGAAGCAGCAGCAAGCCTGGATAACGTGAGCAGCATATCAGAATGCACTGGTTTGGTGACACTTCAGGGATGGTCAACGCCAATAGAAAATCCCCCCTTTTGAAGTAGTTGGGGGACATCCGGGGGCCCCAACTCAGTTATTTGTGACCGGAAACCAGTTGAGGCTGCAACCCTTTGCTAGGGTTTATGGCAGGTACGAATTTAATGTACTGGAGCTTAGCTAGCGCCTCTGAAACCCTGCTGAAGGGATTACACCAAAATCGACGTGATTTAAGTTGATATGGAAGTACTCCTTTAGCCTTTTGGCTCCCTGAACGTGACTGTCCAGCCAACGAGTCGGTGACTGCTGGTCATGACTGTGGTGACTGTGATGGCCACCGTCCTTGATTTTCATGCCGGCTTTGCAAAACCGTGTCAACGTCAATATCGACGGGAGATAGCATACCCGCCAGCATATGTGGTTTTGTCTGAGCAAGGAATGCAGCAAGCAAGTACCTCACCTGCTACCAGCGGTGTATCGATGCTACTCCTCCAGCCAGCTGTCACATGCTGCATCGCAGGTGGACGTCCCTTGTTGGGCGCCTGCACCAGCAGTACTACTAGAATAACTTGAGTATAAAGATTGAAAATTTGCAGCCAGGAGTTGCAAAGAGGAACTCTTAGACCGCTGTAGAAACCCAGAATGCCGAGCTATCGCCAAGCATTTGCTTGATGCATACATGCATGACAAGTCCTTGTCTGAACACTTTGATAGAACCACAACTCCGTTTTTTGTAAAGGTAAGCGATAGAAGAGTGATAAGACTTGTCGCAAAGACCTAGTGGCCCGCGGCTTCAAATAACAATATAGTCTGCATAGATACGATATCCGAGACGTCACTGCGGTGTCACTGCATGCAGACGCAACTCACAAGATACGCGGGTATCTCGTCCCACTATCTTGAGCGTGCAGAAGAAGCGCTTCCATGCATAGTTGGGTGATGCCAAACTTTGTATTCAGTGACGCTTATGACCCACAAATATTGATGCCTTCACAGTTGTAATTGCCCCCTGCAATTGGGGTCTAGACTCGCCAAAAGCCGAAAGCTCAGCACGCAGTTGGAGAGCAACAGGGCCTTTGCGGCTTATTTCATACAAGTGGGTAGACTAAGTAACTGCAAGTTGGATGCAGATGCATTGCGGCTCCCTTTATTGTTTCAGCCAACATCGATAACCATTGGCATGCATGCACGTGTACCGCACACAATTACTTCTGAAACGGTCTGCTGTAGTTTCGTGTCTTATGATTATGATGTTGAAAACTGTCTGCTCCAGGTTCAAGACACACCTGCACCTGGGCATAGTGCATGCGCTGCATCCTTTCGCCCAACAGAGGACCGCCCACGATGACAGCCGACAGGAGGCGTAGAACATATCTGCCTGTAGGTAAGTGATCTTGCAACGAGGATGGCCCCCACCGGGATAGACTTGTAGGAATTTTATGATTGAATTTGTCAACACCTTCGTTCGTTCGTGTACGAATGTACGCAGCCGGGATCGTGTCCGGGGACCAGGGATTTCGAATTCGATCGATTCTGAAGGAATTCGCACAGAATCAGACAGGCTTCTCGTGCATAGACAGGGGTATTCTATTTTGCTTTGCCACCTGCCATTTGGTCGCTGTCATTCATTGGTGTGTGGGCTTGTGCAGTACATTGTTATTGGTATTGTTGGACCCCCTTATTGTGTCACGTATGGGCACCTGCAAGACTAGGTGAGGGAGAACACGTTTGACAACCTGACAAGCGTGCTCACACCGTGTGCCCAGCTTGTGAAGTTTCGGTGCTTGGTGGGATGGCGCGGAAAAGCTTCAGTGCCAAAAGGCCATCCGTATAGTAGGCACCATGATTTCACATATAACACCTGCAACACGGATAGTACTACCGCGATCCAGTCGCTCCAGAAACAAATTCTTGTCTTTGGGATTGTTCAACGCTGTTTTTCCGATTGTCACCGAGTTGACCCTATGCTGTGCTTGCAAGGCTTACTGCTGCTCGTGGTGGTGGGCCTTGCTCGGCTAGATGCCGAGGGGCTTGAAGGTGGTACAGGGCGGCGGATGCTAGCTGCTTCCACCTCCTGCAAGTCCGGAGGAACTGGATGTGCACAGTGCAAGGAAGACGACATGAACGCTTGCGCCAAGTAAGGGCTTGAATATCTACACTGGAGGCTTGCACAATAGCCTGGCATGGGATTTTGTGCAAGCACACTAATCTACTGCTACTCAAAATACCCAAGATCTGATTTTGCGATCCATCAGTGGCCCATGAACCTGACTTAATTTCTTTGTGGACAATAAAATTGTCAATACTGACAATACTAAAGATTCCTGCTGTTGTATCTACGACTTCAAGCACTGCTGGGCCAGGACTGGGCCAATTTGTATTACACATCCACATTGCCGAACTAAAGCAAGAACTCTCCATATGTACAGGTGTCAGGCCGGATACTCACTAATTGAAACTCAGGTGGGTATGCCGCCCACGTGCTTCCGCTGCAGTAAGGACCTGCGCTGCCCCAGTGGAGCCTGCGTGCCAGGTGCATACCTTACACCTTACAGAGGCCGTGAGGGCAACCACCTCTCTCCCTACTGTAAAGTGTTGGCCAGGAGACCCGGTCTGACCCTGTACCATATAGTATCACCAGAAAAGCGAGTCAAATCATCATACATCATGCATGCGTTTTTGGAGCCGTTTTAGCCAGGGACTTTAGCCAATCGTTTTTGTATAATTTTAATATAATTTGCAAATTTTACAAAAGTCATGGGTGGCTACTATAAATGGCAAGGCCTGGAGATAGCTGGGATTAGTTGGGATGTAATTGGAGGAGGATGACCCTCTATTTTGTGGGAATATTCCAGTTGGCTACTAGGTAGACGAGGTCCTTTTGCATGATTGCCTGATCGGCGCTTACTGCGAGACTTGCTTTGCATAATTTCTATCACCCCACAGCTGATATTGTTATATGGGGCTGGGCTAGTTGGCAGCTTCAACTTGGTAAACTATGGTTTTTTCCAAATAATTGTGGAAGGGCTGAGCCTCTGTGTGGGCTTAGTTGGCACACAAACCCATTCTTTAACTTCTCAGTACTGATATTAATGCTGAAGGTCTAGGCAGCATTTTTTCTACATTGTACTTAGATAGTAGTAAATCCATGATTGCCTCAGGCCTAAATGCAGATCGGCGCTGAATGACACCGCTGGATAATATATTATATTTACATAACGCATCATGCGTAGTGCCCATAAGCTTCAATCATCATGGGCAGTGATGTCTCGTCTAAAAGTTGTGCTGCGCAGTCACCTCCTGGTTCATACTGAGTAGCTAATGCTATCTTTCCTTTGCAGATCTTGGCTGCAGCCGATGTGCAGCTGGGGACATACTCATGGAGGATCTCACCCACGTGAGTCATCACGACGAGTCCTATGATAGTGGGCCACAATATACAGTAGTGAACCGCTGTGTGAAGCCCGCATCCCTGGGGTGTGCCACAGCCGCTGACTTCCTGGGTTGTGTTACATGCCCTACAGGTATATACGTTTAAAAATCAATATGTAGGGGGTACCATCTCCATGTGTGTCATCAATGCTTCGCCAGGGAGCACAGAGGATGTCATCTGCATGTGCACATGCCAGCTATAATAGCTTTTGTAGCAACATGTGCAAATGGACAGTTTGCCACGCTCAGCTCAGAAGTTCTACACTTACTACACACGCAAGGTTAGGTTGCTGTGAGGTTCGGTGCCTATGCATGGTGTGCGCATGTGCATGTGCATTTTCAGCAGGTGATACAGATGTTGGGAGACATTATGACCTTCTTCGGGCAGGTGCACCCATGGAGCTATCCCAACCTTCTTGACACTTCTTGGCACTTATTTTGTGACCCCAAATTTTGTTTGCAGGCACATCCCGAGTCCTGCAGGCATATTACTACAATGCTTATGCCTTTGAGGAGAGTGAAGGCATGACCCAAACCGACTTTACCGCTTACTCTAAAGGTATAGGGGTGTAGTCTTGAGTGAATTGGAGTGTTACACTAATGCCACCCCAATACCAGCGCTGCCAAGAGGATGTGCCAGACATTGTCACCATGCAATGCATTTGCGTTGTCATTGATATATGAAATCAGTTGTGTTGTGGATGTGGTTGATGGTATGTGCAACATAATGTACACATCATTGCTGGTTCGTTCCTTGCGCAGGTTTTTCCTGCGTGTCCTGCTCCAAGCTGGGCTGCAGTGCTGCTGCCTGCAATGACACAATTGGCTGCACCTCCTGCCCTGCTGGCAAGTACCTAGGGTACAGTCAAGACCCTAAGGTGCCCATCTCCACACGCACCTGCGTCGCCCCCCTTCTTTCAACTAGGGCAACCTGCAAGTGAGTGCTTACCAGCAGATGTTGCTTTGGCACCAACGCATTGAATGCATATACACCGTGTGTGTAAACCGTTTACACACACGGTGTAGATGCATTGAGTTTGGCAAAAGCTCTTATGGCAAAGCAAGAGTAGCAATAAAGTTTTAGTGGGGTCAAAACAGTCTTTGCCTGGGCTGCATTGAGGCTCGAACATTTGTAAGCCTCACTAAATATTGCTATGCAGGCATTTTGCCCCCAATGGTGCATGTACTCAGTGCACTCAGGGCTACATGAATTACCAGCCTTCCACATCTGACCCGTCAATGGCCTGGGCATCGCACGGCCTGCCACTCAACCTGGCCAACATGCAATGCAAGAGCTGCACAGACTATGGCAGGTAGGTGGGTGGGTACATTTAGCCCACATGTATTTTTTGGATCATTACTGGATCATGTATATATAGCTATTGATGCTGCATCCAACGTTGGTGGGGCTTGTTTGATGAAGTAATTCCTGTCACAAACATGATCCAAAGTTTAAAGTAAGCATCGTATTTTAAGAGCCTATAAACTTAGTTGAACTTCTGCTTAGATAACAGTGATTGCAGGGGGATGCTGGATGGACAACCTGGTACAAGCTCGCTCCTTGTGGAGTGACATGACGTGCCTTTCAAAGGCTCCTGCTCCCCAAGTGACCACCATACCTTGCCACACGTTTGTTTGGGTTAACAAATGTTTGGCCACAGGTGTTCCAAGTGCAACCCTGGCAAGGGGTGCACCTCCTGTCCCAAGAACTTCCTGCTACTGCCAGATCTGAAGAATACCTTGGAGTCCCAGGTTTGCCGCAGCTGCCAGGAGGTGCTGGGATGCAAGGAGTGCAATGGGAAAACAGGCTGCACCAGCAAGTGCCCAGGTGAGGATGCACTGGTACCTGTCCAGGTGAGAAATGTGTTCTCGTCACGTGGACCAGTGGGCAATGCCATGCCATGGAGATATCATTTGCTGCTGATGGGCTATTCATCATGTCATGATTGATCAGGTAATCTTGTTTGTAAGGACAATAGCAACATGATCACTCACATTATCTCACACCATCCATATAGCAGCAATAAAATTCATTAAAGTATTCCATGTATTTGAAGCATTTACATCATCAGATGATGTAAATGCTTCAAATACATGAAATACTTTAATGAATTTTATTGCTGCTATATGGATGGTGTGAGATAATGTGAGTGATTCAAATGGATTGATTCAAATGATTTGAACCTCACCACATAAATCGGCACACACCCATGTCAGTGCATTTCCAACATCCCTTTGGTTGCAGTGCCACGTACACCCAATCATCGCATCATGCGCACACGTGCAAGACGCCTTATCCCGCATCCCTAAACAAGAGCAACCTTTCCAATGCATACCTTGTAGCTAGGATTCAGCAGATCATGTAAATTACATTAAATGTACCCGGGCGCACAACAAAATGCTCAAGCAATTGTTAGCTTGTGACGTTTAATTGCCAAAACGTCACAAGCTACACAACCTGTCATAATCTATAAAGAAGTTCTTGAAATGCTAATGTAGCTGACCAGCCTTCCCCACTCCTATACAGCCAACTCCTTCTCATCAACTCCTGCCTTGACTGACCAAGTCTACCCCTCGCTGGCTGGCTTGAAGACGTGTACTCAATTTGACAACAACCTGTGTGCAACCGCCAAGCCAGAGGTTGGCTGCACAACATGCAAGGCGGGCGCCATGTTGACCGTAATTAGCTACACCTCGCCCGTCTCCCAGAGCATGTGTGAGAGCTGCACTAGTGATGAACATGACTGCGCGACGTGCAACTCTCAGGGCTGCCTCACGTGCCACAAGGGCTCCCACCTGCATCGTGACGATTTTGGCAACCCACCGCACTGTGATGACTGCGGTGAGGTGAGGTGGTGTTTCAAACATGCATGCATGGGTAGGCAAGCATTAGGGCATCATTACGGTGTCTTCAGTATGTCTACCTGCAAGCAAGAAATTGGTCACCTGCAATTGATTGAAGTACACTAAATGGTTTAACATGCAACTGGCAGTGAACAACTGGTAACCCCTGAACCGTCTGCCCCAACCAGCTTTATATAAAAGGTCGTATGCCTGTGGGTGTATCATTCATCAAGGTCCGTCAATTAGTTAGTTAGTAGACACAATCAAACACAATAAGTTAGCATCAAAACGATTATTGCACGCAATTAAGACATGTGATGCATCGGCTCTCATTCTGCCATGGGTAGTTGCTATGACGCCTTTGCATGCCCTTGGCATAGATGTTCTTTTTTCAAGCAAATGTGTGCATGGCATGTGCAGTTTGGCTATGGCTGCTCCGCATGCAATGCCAAAACTGGATGCACATCTGTGACACCCAAGGGGTACTTCAAAGAGAAGGGTGACGACAGAATAACCTACCTGCGAAAGTGCCCCTCCAACTGTGCAAAGTGCGAGTACAATAAGGGGTGCACAGCCTGCAAGAATAGCTACGTCTACCAAGGTGCCGTCCCAGATAACAGCCCTGCTGATGTAGAGTGTATTGCGGTGTCCAGTCTCAACTGCGCCAAGTCGGATGCCAAGGGTTGCGCGGCATGCAAGAAGGGCTATTTCCTAAAGAAGGTGCGATGGAGCTCAAACTTGTGATGCCATGTATACTTGCTGGTAGACACTGTCAGATGTTTCAAGCCAGTGAGAGCCTGCTATCTCATTTTCAAGGGGGTTGTCTATCATAAATGGCCTAATTCTGCGGTGCAGCCTACTTCACCACACATAGGCGCCATCTATGGGAGGGTTTAGAGGTTCATGTGCAAGCCCTGTGAGGCTGCCACGTGCAAACGCGGAGGCTTTCTATTGTCGCCATACTCAGTTGCAGCCTGCGTTGCACGCACATGCTGATAGCATCCAATGTGTCAAATTTCATCACCCAACGAGGTGCCATGCAGGGATTCAATGGCTGACTGCATGTGCAGGAGCCGTACGACACCAGCATGCCGGGCAGCACCACCATGAATGTGTGCGTGAAGTGCCCTGCCAGCTGTGCTGGTGCTTGTGTGGCAGAAGAAGGATGCCTCAAATGCAAGGTGTGTGTGCCGTGCAGTGGTGGACAACCAAGTCTTACCCAGCAAAGAGAAAAGCATTGCCCTCCTGAATGTCATTTCCCTCCATTTCCCTTCCCTCGCAGCTGTAGTACCCATAGGGTAATGCGCTTCCCTTGCTGTCCATTATTTCCTAACGGTTAAATGAGTGAGTGTCTGATGCGTGGGTAGACACGGAGTTCAGGGGTGGAGATTTCACCTAACCCCCATTTTGACGTGTGCTGATATGTGCCTGCTGCAGCGCAATTTGAAGCAGTCAAAATCGTGCTAACATCTGTAGCAGAATGACCTCTGTAAATCTCTCCTAGATTATGGTGGTAAATTCAGTAGAACACCGTCCAGTAAACCAAGGTCACGCTGGCAATATGTATAATCATTCGCCACAGTTGCAGACAGAGAATGCTAGGATGCGTGCAAAAAATGAAATAAATACAGTGGAAAAAACTGAAAAACTGAAACATAAAAGCATAAAATAACAAACAGTGAACACACGTCACTACATTTTATTGCCATGTTGAGAACACAACAATGCCTCCCATTGCAGTCCGGCTATTACCTCGATCCAGACCAGGCTTCTCCATGGCAGGGGGACCCCAGCAGCACCTACTCATCATGCGCCACATGCGAAACCTTGTCAGATTACCAACGTGCAGAGTACCCTTCCACCCCTGGCTACCAGAAGACAGATGGTTGCGCCACTTGCACCCGGGACAAGGGCTGCACTTCCTGCAAGCCGGGGTACTACAAGTGAGTGCGTAATTTTAAAATAAAAACAAAAGTAATTTTACTAAATAAACACAATAATAAAAAAGTTGTCATTATTATTCAATGGTATTACTAATTTACAAATTCTTAATGCTAGCCTAGGCATGGCATTGGTTGAACATCGCGCGTTCACCGTCACCGTGTTTCCCCTCCTATTGTGTATGGTTTCTCGGCTGGTATTTCAATATTCTATTGAGAACATGTATATGATGGCACGAAGCAACGTCTTTCCCTCGCATGGTGTTCTGTATTCAACTCTTTAGATTAAACAGCCTGTGATAGGACAATGAGTCAAACCATAAGCTAAATTGCTTTCCAAATAAAAGATGACAGCTCATTGCGCAACTTATTGCCCAATTTGTGGGCCCGATTTGTGGACCCCGGGGATTGACCAGTCTCCAAGAATTGCTCCCTCTCACCTTCTCCTTTCCTCAACCAGCGCCCTCACTTGGGCTGAGGAGTGTAGCTATTTAATTCCTTGTTAATTTGTGTGCCTCAACACTGCTATGCAGGTATACAAACCACTTTTGTGCATGTGCTTGTGCAGGTGGTTGAATGAACCACATGGTCCAACCCTGTGCCTGCCCTGCAACTCCTCCCCTGAAGTGACAACCACCAAAGCGGCAGACTGCATGATGCGGGGGTGTGTGGATGGCAGGGGCTGCAGCAAGTGCCCGGAGGGACATGTGCACATCCCCAAAAACAACTTCAACGGGTGGGAGGACCCCCCCACCTGTGTCAAGTGCAGTGTGCTACGCATGGGCTGCATTGACTGCCATGCTGTCAAGGTGAGTGTGCCTGGCCATAGTGAACCAGTAGCGTGGGACAACGCGTTTTTAATGCATATGGACTGTGGAGGAAAAAGACACTTTTATACAATGATCCCCAGAATGATAGGCTAGCATTCAAGGTTGTGGCGTGAAAATCTGCACCGAAGCCTTATCACCAGGGCGTTGCTATTTGATCACAGAACATACCTTTTTTATTCTCCAAGTGGCAAATGGAATCCAGTGATTTCACTAGTTACTATCTGCTAGGAAAATGTCACTAAGGGATGTTTGTGCATCTCCCATATTTATGTCAAATTCGTAGGTTTTGTACTATGCACGCAATGCAAATCGTCGCATTCCGCTGAGTACACTGGTTGACACGATTCCTGTGCTTGCCAGGGCTGCAAGACCTGCCCCAAGGGGTACTACAAGATGCCAGGCACACCCACCACCTGCGCCCTCTGCCCTACCGGCTGCGCACAGTGCGTGGATGGCAAGGGCTGCACCAGCTGTGCAGCAGACTTCTTTGGATCAAAGGGCACCAGTGGTGGTAATGCAGATGTGATATGCGCCAGCTGCCCCCTGTACCTGGACTGCCTGGGCAGCTGCCACCCCACCAAGGGTTGTGCCGCGTGCCCTCCGGGCAAGAAACTAGCCAATGTAGCCGATGCAGCCTCTGTCTTGGACGATGTCCCTCTTCTTCCCATCAATCTGCTCCCAAGGCAGACCCTGAGGATGTGTGTGACAGCGTAGGGTGGGGCTGGGAGGTCATGGCAAATGCCTTGCAAGGCCAATGGTGTTCACTGCCTCGTTTCATATAAGGCTATGCGTAATTGCTATGCCGCCTTATGCACGCCTTTGGCTTTTGTTTTCTTTTCTTTCCTTTTTCACATGATGGTCATTTTACAGCTGCCAAAAGCACCTGGAGCACCAATTTTGACATGTAACTGTGTGCATTGTACTAGATTTTCACTGGTGGAGGTCCAGTCGTCAATTGAGGATGGGTGTTCAGGTAGGAAGCTGGTGGGCAAAAATGGTGCCAGTTTGGATATGAGTTTCAATACTTTAATGGTAATGTTGGAGCACCCGAGGGGCAAATTAAGTATTGTTGATCACACCCACATTGCCGTGCACTACGTGCAGGGTTTCCAGACATGGCACGGATTCCAAGTGTCAATTTGATAGGTTTTCCAGTGTCAATCCATTTGATGGCATTACATTCCTTTTATGTCGTTTGCCTCCCTGCAACTTCTCCCCTGCGTCATCAAGCAACACAACTGCAGACTGCGCAGGGCCCAGTGTGTGTGGATGACAAGGGCTGCAGCAAGGGCCCAGCAGGATACCATTAAATCTAATGTGGTGTACTATTCAGCAATTTAAATCAGCGTGGTATAGTATCAGTGTGGTTTCCACTCAGCTGAATCTCCGGTACTATTAATATTAAAGGTGTACTATTTAGCAATGCACATTGCCCCCCACTGAAAACGACTATGGCGATACATTTTATCCACCAAGTGCACGGTGATGCTGTCAAGGGGAGTGCCACTGATGCTTGCCTACTGATTGCACTCTGCCTGGTTATTGATTGGCCTCGGGCTGAGCAGCTTGGGGCAGCGCTTTATTGTACTTGGGTAATAACTTGAAAAAAACCGCACTACTTGATGTAGAAACGCCCAGATGCATCACATATATCAACACTGCAATGGAAAGGTGTGGACTTGCAGACAACCAACTTCTCCATAACAACCACAGAATAGCCCCAAAAGCCAATCTGCAAAAAATTATGCAATGCAATTAAAAAAAAAAAAAAAAAAAAAAAAAAACAATTCTTGCAATGCACGCATGCATCTTGCATGCTTTTCATGCCTGCCAATACTTTAGTTGTGTGCCAGTTTCTCTTCGTGTGGAAGATGCATTTAAGACTAGCTTATCGAAAGGACAACCATTATCAGTGCGTTCCTGTCGCTTTCCTTTCAGTGATATGACTCGAACTTGCCTATTTGCACTTGCACTGGACCCGCTGGACCCGTCAGACGTAGGCAAGAGCGCAGTTGCGGGAAATATGGTCTTTGTGACTCGTATCTGGAACTCCGCAGTTCCAAGCTATCTCGTGCTGGGCGTAACTGGAACTTCCATGCATGCATGCATATGAATTGAGGAACGGTCTGCTGCAGGCTCGCGGCATATCTACCCACTTGGCTACAACAGTTCTTACATCATATTTGAACTATTCTTCCGCTGGTCAGAATGCAAGAGTTGCATCCGTTTGCCCGATAGGTGGACCGCCACTGCAATGACAGCTGGCGGGAGGCGTAGCCCACCACAGGTTGCAGGTGGGTGAACATCACACTCTCTGCCAGTGGCTAAAAGAGGTGCAGCAACTTCACTTTATGTGGGCTTGATGTGGAGTCCTTGCTGGTGTGTCCACCAACTTGAGCCCACTTGCAAGACTATCTATAGGCTAGCTAACCAGTCAGTTACTGAACCAGTGCGGGCTCACAGCTCTGTTTGACAGTCCGCTGAAACGCACCGCTTGTAAAAGAGTCCGTTTGCAACTCCTGGTTAAGACACGAAACCCTCTGCTTTGGCGCTGTGTACCACGGCTGTGAGTTGGTAACGGCTGTGAGCTGGTTACCCAACACCCACAAACCCTAGAGGGTTCACACAACCAAATGGGCAGCAACATCTTTATGAGCATGACACCAACTTGACCCTGACGTGCCTTGTCTGTCCAGGCTTACTGTTGCTGCTCCTCCTGCAAGTGGGGCGCCACACAACTGCAGCTGACAGCGGAGCTCAGCTAGGTTCAGGCCATGGATGGGGGCTTGAGGTGGGCGCAAGGCGGCGTGTGCTTGCTGCTACCGCCTCCTGCAAGGCCGGAGGAGCTGGATGTGCGCAGTGCATGGAAGACAACAACAGCATCTGCAGCAGGTGCGGATGTGCACAGGAGGCTTGTCATGCCCAATAAATTAATTACTTCAATGATCCACTCCGTTCTCTTGCTGCTGAAGCGGAGGCATACTACTCCACTTGTGCAGGTGCCAGTCCGGGTACACACTCGTTGGCACCACCATCGCTTACGTTAGCGGCTATACCAAGCTTTGGTCCAAGTGCTTCAACTGCAGCACGGACCTGGGCTGTCCCAGTGGAGCCTGCATACCAGGTGCGCACCCTAAACCCTAAATCCCTTTCAAACCCGAGAGCAAGCCCTCCAATGCGCGCCAAGCCCCCTTTTTCTTATAAATTCACTCCCTATTCCTGGCTTTTTAGTTTTCATCTCACTACCCCCTTTGCCTCATACCTTGGCGCTTTGCGGTCAACCCCTTGGTGCATCTTGTGTAGCTGATGCCCTCCTCTCTTGCAGGTCTTGGCTGCAGCAGATGTGCAGGTGGGGACATACTCATGCAGGAGCTGATTCCACTTCCTGTTGGGGATGTAGCGGACGATGTTTATGGTCCATACAACGCCCAGGTGCAGCGCTGTGTGAAGCCTGCATCCCTGGGGTGCGCCACAGCGGCTGACTTTTTGGGCTGTGCCACGTGCCCTGCAGGTGAGCACAAGGAAATGCTGTGGGCATGTGTGTAAACCCCACCACATCTATCACTGTACCTCGTAGCACGTTAAATCCTATGTTTTAAAACCCTAAAATCCCATTATTTAAATACTAGGACACAGTCGCACATAAACCCTTGACCAGTAAGCCACCATTGCTCATGCTCATCCAACCCTAACCTAAATTTTGCCGACTCGAACAATGATTACAAGTGGCCCATGGCGCCACTCGTCTTCCAAAATTCAGCATGTGATTTCCTTGTTGCAGGCGCATCCCAGGTTCTGCAGGCATATTACTACAACGCAGATCCCTTTCCAGCAGCGAGTGGAATGCCTGCCATCAACTTTACTGCTTACTCAACAGGTAGTGTCAATTGGGAGGGAGATGGTGGTGATGCACAAATTCCATGCCAAGCCAATTAATGCAACCAGGGTGGTGTAAACAAAACAGAAATGGCAAATGCAGCAATGGTGTGCATGAAGCCCTGCATAAACCACCTTGACACAGACTCTACGGAGCATGAAGCGAGAATCATCTCATTGATCATTGAACATTTTTTCCAAGCTGCAACTACGGGTACCCTATCAGTCAAAGGCTAGCAAGCTACTGCACTTGTGGCCTGCGTTGCACATTGTTGACAACTGGCCATTGTCACATCATTGATGTGCAGTAAATGTTGACTGCAAAAGCCAAAAATGTGGATGCTAAACTGCCAGACATCTGATGATTCGAATTTGCGCAGGCTTTTCCTGCGTGCCCTGCTCCAAGCTAGGCTGCAGCGCCTCTGCCTGCAATGACACGGTTGGCTGCACCTCCTGCCCTGCTGGCAAGTACTTAGGGTTCAGCGCAGACCCTAGGGTGCCTATCTCCGCACGCACCTGCATCGCCCAGCCTGCCTCGACCAAAGCAAATTGCAAGTGAGTGAGTGTCAGTGGGCTTTGTCGGCATCCACACATTAAATCAATACATCCAGTCTATACGAAAACGTGCTGTTCTCTCTAGCTGCAACCTCGACGCTCTCAGGAAACACTGGTGACTCTCATTGTCTCGGCAATTTGTGCGTGCGCATAAGGTTACAAGCAGCGTCCATTCCCACTGTACAGGCGGTTTGCCCCCACTGGAGCATGTGCTCAGTGCACCCTGGGCAACATGATGTACCAGCCGCTGCCAACCTCAGGCAAGACCCTAGATGGGGCATCGTACAGCCTGCCTCTCAACCTGGCCAACACGCAGTGCAGGAGCTGTGCGGAGTACGGCAGGTGGGTGGCACATTTGGTAGCTGTGATACGTTCGGCACAATCAGTGCATTTGCAAAGCTCTAGGCCCAGCCCCTCAATGGAGTGTATCAGCCACCGCAAGGTGCTGTGTGATGGAGGTGTGGCAAAGGGACATTGCAAAGGCAGGCTCATGCCCTTGCCAGGGTTGACGGCGCTGTGACAGTAACATGTTGCAATGCAATGCATGTCAAATGTGGTTACATAGTGTGGTCCAAATGCTGCGGTGCTGAATGCTCCAGTTTGAACCTTTCTCGGGTAGGTCATCTGCCAAGTGGTCAACCTGTTTGAAACAGGCTCTACCTTCCCGAAACTCTCCACAGGCGTGCCAACGGGTGCACCCTAACCTTGGGGTGCACCTCCTGCCCCAACAACCCTAAACCCTATACCCTTGACCCTGAAACCCTACATCATCCGCATAGGTGTGCCAATGTGACACATGGGTGCGACTCTGCCAAGGGCTGCACCTCCTGCCCCAAGAACTTCCTGCTGGTGCGTGACCTCAACAGTACCCTAGGGTCCAAGGTGTGCCGCAGCTGCCAGGAAGTGCTGGGATGCAAGGAATGCAACGGAAAAACAGGCTGCACCAGCGCATGTCCAGGTGAGGAAAGGGTGCCCTTGTCCTGAGAAGGAACATTAGTGCATTGAAAATTTATTACGTATCAAATGGCAGGAGAGGCAGCATGATCAATCAAATTACCTCACAACACGCCTGTCATATACCTCAGTGCTTGCCACCGCATTGTGGCGTCGCATACTGTACAAAACTGGTGTTGTCCAGCTTCCATTGCTGCCTTGATGGCATATATGTAGCCTATAGGCCATTGTCAGTGTCACTTTGGCTTGATGCACATGCATGCAAGGTGCTCAAATGTTGTAGTGAATAACTATGGTTAATAGCAGCAGCACATATAATATTGGTAGCCTTACTAGAACATGCAAGTGTCTTGATGGACCTTAAGCTGGCCAGCCTTTCTCAAAGCGTGCCCTGTGCAGCCAACTCCTTTTCCGCCACTGCCGCCAACAGCAGCCAAATCTTTCCCACCCTGGCTGGCCTCAAGGCATGCGCGCCCTTTGGCAACAGCCTGTGTGCAACCGCAAAGCCCGAGGTTGGCTGCACCGCATGCAAGGCGGGCGCCATTTTGGACTACTCTTACCAACTATCCACCCCCTACGTCTCGGGCTACAAATCTGCTCGAGGCTCCTCCCAAGGGGCAGGAGTGTGCCTGAGGTGTGACGGCTGCCAGACGTGCAGCTCCCAGGGATGCCTCACTTGCCCTAAGGGTTCCTACCTACAGGGTGGCAGTGGGGTATACTGCACCAACTGCAGTGATTCGGTGAGTGGCTTTGCAAAATCATGGGCGTGGATATTGAACTAAAGTTCTGAATTGAGACAGGTGTAGCTAGATGCCATCAATAAAAGTGTTACTTGTTCTGGAATTGAGTAAAATGGGCATTTACTAACAGGCATTGAATACGAACCAGTTTAAAGCAGCTCAAATGTATCATCATTGCTGGTACCTACCCACCAGTGTGTGCATGTGCAGTTTGGCGCTGGCTGCTCCGCCTGCAACTCCGACACTGGCTGCACATCCACGCCCCCCAAGGGGTACTACAAGATGCAAACTGATTTCGTCTACACGAAAAGGTGCCCCTCCAACTGCGCCAAATGTGAGGACTACAAGGGGTGCACAGCCTGCCAGTCTGGGTACATCTACCTGAGCGGGAACAGTCAATCTGATCCTCCCACAGATGATCGCTGCATCACCATATCCAGTCTCAATTGTGCCACATCAGACGCCCAGGGGTGCACGTCATGCAAGGGGGGCTACTTTCCAAAGAAGGTGCGATGCGGGCAATACCTGTGTTGCCCTGTACCTACCTTGCGACACCAGCTATGTCAAGCCTGGTGATCCCCTCCAGATGTAGTGGCACCCTTCCAAGGGAGTCTGGCAGGTCACCCCCAGCCACCTCTCATGGGAGGAATATTATGTGCAAGCTGTGTGGGGCTGCCATGGGACATACATGCAGACCGTGAAAGCTTCTCATGATGAACCCAATAAGAATGAAGTGTTTTCCACTGCATGTCAAGACTGGTCGCTTTCTTTGCAAGTGCAGGAGCCACAAGAGCAGGGCATCATCAACGTGTGCGTGCAGTGCCCCATCGGGTGTGGTGGCGCTTGTGTGGCAGACCAGGGGTGCCTCCAGTGCAAGGTGCGCAGTGCGATTGTAGGCAGGTCTTGGCCCATCATTTTGCCCAATCTATTTTAAATTCGAATGTTTTAATGTTTGATCATTTGAATGTTGATATCAAAGTTCAGATTTAAGCCAGGGGCATTTCGCATGAAGGCAGGTTTATCTACCACGTATCATTACGTGCCATTGCTATCCACATACCTACATGTGATTGCTGTGTCAACAGCAGCAGCCAACATTTTGCAATGCTTGTCCTGCTGCAGGACGGCTACTACCTCAACCCAGGCCAGGCTTCACCATGGCAGGTGGATTCGAGCAGCACCTATACATCATGCACCCCATGCAATTCCATCTCATATAACTGGCTTGGATCTGGTCCGGCCTTCCCTTCTGGCTACCAGAAGCCCGATGGCTGTGCCACTTGCACCCAGGCCCAAGGCTGCACTTCTTGCAAGCCAGGATACTATGTGTGAGTGCGAGAAGGTCTAGCTTTTGGTGCTTGAATGTACAGGGTTCCCTGCTCTCCTGTGTGTGCCTTTCTTGGTTGAAATGTGTGCTTGAAACGAACTGAGTAACTGTGCGGAGACAAGTTTGCAACGTTTTTAATGCAGGATGTACATGTCCTGCGTTAATAAATAAATGCATTTTGTTGTTTTACGATGTGGATCCCATTCTATAGACTTCTTGTGTGCTAGCACTGTGAGCAGTAAGTTAATCATCAGTGGTGGCTGGCTGCGTGTTCTGCATCGTCTTGCCATTCAGGTGCCACAGCACTGCATGTGCTTGCACAGCAACCATTTTGGGGCACTGCAATTTCTTAATGCATTCTTTTCAATCTATTTTTTCATCATTTTTCATGTGACTGCAGGTGGCAATTAGAGGATTGGGGCGCCTTGTGCCTTCCCTGCAACAACTCCCCCAGTGCGCCAACCACCACAGCGGCAGACTGCACGGCGCGGGGCTGTGTAGATGGCAAGGGCTGCAGCAAGTGCCCGGCAGGATATGTGCTCACTCCCTCCACGTCAAATGACGGCGTTTTTGATGCTCCTACCTGCACCAAGTGCACCGTGTTGGACATGGGCTGCACCAACTGCGATGCTGTCAAGGTATGTGAACCTGATCGCTGAGTGCCCAGCAGCTTGTTGGCAGCGCTGTGCTGTTCATGTTGTGGGTGCTGGATCATCTCATTCCACCATAATGTACCAGCCTTCAGAGCTAAGATTGTGGGGTGAATCAGTCTGCGTGTACTAGCTGGGGTCATATAGTTTGAGGGTTATTTGTCAAATTCCAGGCAAGTCAGATGGTTTAATGCAAAAATCATTTTTTACATCATATGGCAGGGTCAATCCCTTTGTGTTTCCTGTGCGCACATGGCTAATCCCCTAAACCGACTAACTTGCAACAAATCAAAACAGTGCCAGAACAGAACTGCTTGGCGTTGCATGTGCAAAGCTGTCTGGCAACCTGGTTTGTAATTCCGAATGCATGTACCTTTGTATGCAACGACTGACAAGGCCTGTGGTGGACAGGGCTGCAAGACCTGCTCCAAGGGGTACTACAAGATGCCAGGCACACCCACCACATGCGCCCCCTGCCCCACTGGCTGCGCTCAGTGCATGGATGGCAAGGGCTGCACCAGCTGTGCACCTCACTTCTTTGCCTCCATGGACTGGTATGGGGACATCAATGCAGTGATTCAGTGCGCCAGCTGCCCCCTGTTTCTGGACTGCCTGGGCAGCTGCGACCCCACCAAGGGCTGTGCTGCGTGCCCTCCGGGAAAGAAGCTCACAGACTCCACGGAGTATTCTGTTTATGGCCCTCTAATTCCTGCCCACCTCTTCCCAGGCCAGACGTTGATGATGTGCGTGGCGGCGTAAGCCAGGGACAGCCATCGGCGGGTGTGGTATTTACATATGTATTACAAAATCGTTTCATTTCTAGTTACATTTTTAAGACTTGTAGCACTGGCTCCTGCCATGCAATTCATCAGCCTATCAAAGTAGCTTATTTCATGAAACACTGGTGGAAGCACTTTTGAGGAGGTATCAGCATGGCGTCAGATTGTATTTTTGCATTGGAGGAGTGCGCAAACTCTTGAGAAATTCTCAAGAGTAGCATTCAATGCTACCTTGTATAGTGTCCTGGGAATGCTGGTGGTCAGGTAATTCTCTTATTTCCAAATCAGTGAATCACAGTCCCCAAGGTACACCCGGGCCACTGGCGCAGCCACTTTGGCATGAGTTTGTTTTCCTTTGCACAATTTGTGGATTTGCCTCCTGTAAGTGCAGTATGTGCTACAGGTTTGATATGTCCATTTACAGTGAGAATACACCATTTAGTTAGCTGCTCAACTGAGATTTTTGACCACCTATGTCACTATGCGGCATCCATGCATATATTGTAGAGTCTTGACTTGAGAGGGCTGGGTTTCCAGGCTCCATCTATTCTTTGAAACACATAAGATAAAGTTAATAGCCAGTGGAGCATATTTGTACGATGTGATTATTGTTTTGATGATAGTCTACGATCAATGTGGACTACTGGACCAGATAGATAATGTCAAACACAATCACCTGAGGTAACCTGAGGCGTTCAAACTGCATGGCTCATGCTTGCATACCAATGCATGTAACCTAATAATTGCGCAAATTTGCAATAGATACGCAAAACTTGCAGCTGACTCCAAAAGGTTAAGCAATTGCAAGGTTGACCGTTGATCGATACGATTCGAAATCGCAGCATTGATAGTAGCAGCGACATTGGACGAGACAAGGGCCAATACAAAAGCTGGTGTACATCACCATCACCGCTGCAGCAATGCGATACATGCACACATTAAAACTACAATTCTGGCCCAGTATCTGTGATTCAGGCTTGATTATCCACAAGGTGATTGATAACAGCCCAGGTCTGGCTGTTATGCTGGCCGCTGCGGCCGCCTATCCCCCCACGCACATCATCAGATTCTGCCCTGGGAGCTGGGTGAAAGGGAAGTTATCAATGCCTGTCTGGACACTGGCTAGCTTCTTCCCCGGAGGGCACGCGGCACAGCCCTTGGTGGGGTGGCAGCTGCCCTGGCAGTCCAGGTACAGAGGGCAGCTGGCGCACTGAACTACTCCACTGTCGTTGCCATTGTTTATTGATTTGCTGTTCAATGACACAAAGAAGTCTGGTGCACAGCTGGCGCAGCCCTTGCCATCCACGCACTGAGCGCAGCCGGTGGGGCAGGGGACACAGGTGGTGGGTGTGCCTGGCATCTTGTAGTACCCCTTGGGGCAGCTCCTGCAGCCCTGGCAAGCACATGCGCTATGTCAACATCGACATGCCGCCGGGGTTAGGGGGTGATGTCAAGTTGTATTTGCAAATTGCATCATGCATGCAGTGCAGAGCACACAGCCTGAGGGATTACCTCAAGTCAATGACAAGGGACGCATACGGACTTTGCGATGTGGAGTATTGTCAAGGTGCCTACTTGCAAACTTCTATGCATGTTGTAATGCGCACAACCCTGAATGCTGGCACAACTTTCTGAGATCCATCTGAGACAGCCGATACATCACCAACCATACAACTGCAAAGCGCTGCCTCGAGCTGCTGGGCCATACAATAAGCAGGCAGCCGTACCTTGGCATTGCAGTCGGCGCAGCCCATGCCTGGCACATTGCACTCCTTGCAAGTGGGGGGTTTATATGCGCCATAATACTCAATGGGGGTTCGAGGCATGGGCACGTATCCCGCTGGGCACTTGCTGCAGCCCTTGCCATCCACACACCCCCGTGCCACGCAGTCTGCCGCTGTGGTGGTTGGCGCATCAGGGGAGGCATTGCAGGGAAGGCACACTGGTTTTAATTCAGATTCACCAACTTCCCACCTGCATTTGCACCAAATTGTTGATAAGGCTGCATCCTGGTGCTGTCCTGGTGCAACAAATGACTTGTCTGAAAACTAAAGGAAGCTGTGATTGCAGCAACACTGTTGATTGATCATAATGCCATCGTATAGCACAAACAAGATGAAACACCAGTAAAATTAGTTGAGCAAGCCATGCAACAATGACATTGCATCAGACTGGTTTTCATGATAGAACTAGCACTCACTCACTTGTAGTACCCTGGCTTGCAGGAAGTGCAGCCCTTGCCCTCAGTGCAAGTGGCGCACCCATCTGTCTTCTCATAGCAAGAGGGGAAGAAAGTGGCTCCAGGATTGCCAGATATCATCTGATCTGATAGGTTTTGGCATGTGTTGCATGATGAATAGGGGCCACTATTCACGTCCCCAGGAGCAGCCTGAGAATTAACTTGGTCTTCAACAAGGTAGTGACCGGTCTGCAGTGCCAGTCACAAAGCTGGTCAGTGCTGTTATTGATATGGGACATAATCTCAAATATACACGCAGTGTGATGACATGGCCATGTAACAATCTTTTCTGAGTGACTGGAAAGCTGTGCTTTCATGTACCATTGATTTTGAAAAAGCTACACTTAAACTCTGGATTGGAGCCTGGTCAAATACTGTGCCCTAAATTTGTATTATTTGGTGGTTAAATCACACATGTTCCAGTCCTTATATGCCAGGCTAGCGTTGATGAGTATGCCCGGTTTAAACCAATTTGTATGAGTGCAAAGGCTGGCCAACCACTATGTGCAAGCCATTGTCTCAAATAAGTAAGCCATGTATGCTTGCAAATTCTGGACCACTGTTGGACAATGGCTACATCCTGACTATGGCCTGTTTACATGGCTACCACGCACTCCCCTGCACACCTTGCACTTGAGGCACCCCTTTTGCGCCACACAAGGCCCAGCACATCCGGCTGGGCACTGCACGCACACGCTGATGCTGCCCTCATAGTACGGCTCCTGCGCATAAACACATGCATGCAAGCATTACGCGTACGAGCTGACACCTGACAATTTACCTGCCAGCAACTAATAGCCTCCATGCCGGATGTCTGCATCACGTGGCAGCCACACATGGCTGATAAATGGACCTTGAGAGAAGTACACTTTGCAGGTGCAAGGCTGCTTTATAAAACACTGCCATTATCATACCATCACGGTAAAGTAGACAATAGGTTGGCAAAACCAATGGAGGTAAGTTATCAGCCTGATACAAGCCTGAATGTGTGCATGACACCATGAGCCGTATGCACTTGGTGCCATATGGGCTGCAAACCCACCTTCATCCAGAAGTATCCCGTCTTGCATGACGTGCACCCCTTGGCATTGGACTTGGCGCAGTTGAGGCTGGACATGGCCATGCACTCCCCATAAGCAGCACCCGAAAATGATGGAGCATTGTAAAGGTACCCTTGCTTGCCGGCTGTGCACCCCTTGTTGTCCTCACACTTGGCACAATTGGAGGGACACTTGTGCAGATAAAACAGCTCGTCATCATTCTTCAACTTGAAGTACCCCTTGGGTGGTACAGATGTGCACCCAGTGTTGCCATTGCATGCAAAGCAGCCATCACCAAACTGCACCGGCACACAGTGGCGAGGATGTGAGAGCGGCAGTGGTGCATTTTGCTGGCATCAATGCTACACTGCTGTATGTACATCAAGGAGTGCTCTGATAGCTTGCAAAAAACTATAAAATGAAACCTATGTGGATGCGTGCAAATACGGTGTATCAATTACGCATATATTAAATGCCTTATGAAAAGGGACGTTTTTATTGCGCAAGCGCTTGCATAGGTATATCTAAGGGTCCAGTCCATGTACATATTCATGAGGATGGCGCAGGCTGGGCAAGGGTGACGTTCTGCTGGAATACATGAACTCATGACGAATCAACTAATATTAGTCACACTTATTCATAATTTTTTATATATATTATAACAGGGTCTCTTATGTTGTTGGCATCCTGCTTGCTTGTCTAACCACGCACGTGAGTTGTGCTCCACTCACCTGTTCTCTGCAGATGTCACATTTCATGATCCCATCGCTGTCTTCATACAGAAAGGCGCCCTTAGAGCAAGAGAGGCAACCGCCAGTGTTGCACCTCGCACAGCCGCTGTCACAGCTCTTGCACATACTCTGGAAGGTTCCGTACTTGATGTTGTAGGGGGTGGGCAGGTCTAAACGGGTCAACCAGCCACCCATCTTGCATTGGGTGCAACCAGTTTCTGGCTTGGCGGTTGCACACAGGCTGTTGCCAAAATGCACGCATGTCTTCAGGCCAGCCAGAAAGAGGTGGCCCTTAGCCACAGTGGCTGTAAAGGAGTTGGCTGTGCAAGGGGGAAAAAGTGGGGGGGAAATAGCTTGCGCATTGCACCTTCATCCTATGTATCTGACATTGCATGTTCCGCTACGGAATATGTTTGATACATTGCATGTTCCACTAACTTAGTGGAACATAGACTTGATGTCGAGGTAAATGAGCAGGTGCTTGTGAGGCACCTCGTTTATTAAATTAGACAAGGCCAGGAACAAGGTACCCCATGAGATCCACACTATGGCCCTGACAGGTGCTTTGCCGTGGATTTGATAAAGCCATGTACAACCATGCGATGACAATCCTAAGGAGGCTTCATTAATTGACCATTTATAAGTGATCATGGATAACATAAAAATGTCTACTTCTAAGACTAACTACTTTCAATCGAGGCATGATTGATCATACTTGCAAGTGCCGCACTATTAAACAAATTGTCTTCTCACCTGGACAGGTGCTAGTGCACCCTGTTTTCCCATTGCACTCCTTGCATCCCAGCACCTCCTGACAGCTGCGGCACACCTGAGACCCTAGGGTGCTATTGAGGTCAGGAAGCAACAGGAAGTTCTTGGGACACGAGGTGCAACCCTCGGTAGGGTCGCACTTGGCACATCTGTGACAAGATCACACAAGGGTTTGGGGAAAGTAAAATGGCCACAACAATCAGGAGCGCCCCGGGCAGCACAGGTTTTGCAAGTGGGGACAGTGTCCCTTCTACACAAGCATTTCCCGGGTTGGATCCCTGATAATTGTAGAAGCACTCTGTGCTTGAACGTTGTGGTGACACTGTGCATTGCATGGCAAGAAAACCCTAAACCCTAGTGAGTGCCTGGCATGGCAAGAGCACGAGCCTCCCATTCCAATGACAATAGAAACGCTCCTATACCAAATAGCAGCTGTGACAAACGCAGCATTCTACAGTGCAGGCGGTACAGATGGACTATATGTGTCTTGAGTGCTCAACCTCAATAAAAAAAGCCACCTACCTGCCATATTTTGCGCAGCTTCTGCACCGCGTGTTGGCCAGGTTGATTGGCAGGCTGTATGACGCCCCGGCTAGAGTCCAGTTGCCAGTGGTCTTTGGCTGATACAGCATGTTCCCCAGGGTGCATTGGGAACATGCTCCACTGGGGGCAAACCGCCTGTACAGTGGAATTTCATGCTGGGTGACAAGAGCAATTAAGCCTGCGCACGCGTGTGTTCAAGGGCAGGCCACAGCATAGGCGAAACAAGTCTTGTCCCAGTCTCGAATTTGCAAATTTCGTGCAGCTCTTGCTTGCCGGCAATAGTCCTGGATTACCTAATGCTGACCTCATGCCTGCTAAGCACTCACTTGCAGTTTGCCTTGGTTGAGGCAGGCTGGGCGACGCAGGTGCGCACAGAGATGGGCACCTTAGGGTCCGCGCTGAACCCTAGGTACTTGCCAGCAGGGCAGGAGGTGCATCCAACTGTGTCCTTGCAGGCAGAGGCGCTGCAGCCCAGCTTGGAGCAGGACATGCAGGAGAAACCTGCGCAATGATTGAGTTATCTTCACTCCGCCTTTGTGCGTCCCCTTTCTTCCTTTCTTATTCTTGATGTCTGGCAGGCTGACTCCACCATCATTGCACACTCTATCAGCCACTGGCATTCAAACTCATTTTGCACAATGACCATGCATGTGTCAACCAGATGGCTGAGCCACTGCCCCTACATTAGTGTGGCTTGGTACCAGCTACTTGCAGGTTGAAATTGCTGAAATTCTTCCGCAATCTATGTGCACAAGCTTCATGAGGAAGAGCACTAGCCCAGGCTGCTAATCCACACATCATGATTATGACCATGGCTGCAATCATCATTTTCTGACTGGCTTTCTACCCAAGCATTGGTATCGCGTGCATAGGTGTTCTGTTCTTGCAAAACTCCCCACTCCACACACCCCACATACCTGTTGAGTAAGCAGTGAAGTTGCTGCTGGGCATGTAGGGCACTTCGCCAACGGGGTCTGACTGGAAGTCATATACGTTGTAGTAATACGCCTCCGGCACCCTAGAACTCCCTGCAACAAGGGATTTACATGGGATATTGTGGGTGGGACAGGAAGCAGGAGGAGTAATAGAAGTTTGCAAGCTATGTATGCGCCTGCTGAAGCTTCACATGTTTGGCCTGGCTGGAAGCATGAATGCCATGGCAACAAATTGCACAGGCAAGCTGTGTGGAGGGTCCCGTCCATGCGCAAACCTGAATTTATATTCTTTGTTTTATTGATACAACATCTACTACTGTTACAGTGGAGTAAATTTGCTAGCCTAGAGGTGTTAGCGTGTGACACATACATATGGCAACCATTGGAGTCCCCTGTGCTCACCTGCAGGGCACGCAACACAGCCCAGGAAGTCAACCGCTGTGGCGCATCCCAAGGACACGGGCTTCACGCAGCGCTGCACCCGTGCATTTTCTGGCAATCCGGAGGAATCAATCAGCGTAGGGATGAGCTCCTGCATGAGGATGTCCCCACTTGCGCATCGGCTGCAGCCAAGACCTGCAAGGAAGGGGGCGGTAGTAAATCAATAGAGGGGTGTGTCAGCATGCTTGCAGTGTGCATCAAGGGGATGGCTGCACTGGGCCAAGGCAGGAGACGAGACAGGAAGGCCTGGGGGCATTCAGGCCTCTGAGGTTGAATTTGAAGTTGAACTCCTTACGTCTATTTCTGTAAAATCATGTTTCGATCTCTACTCAGTAGCAACTTGCCGTCGTAACAGGACGTAACCAAAAAAACCCTTTCAATAAGGGTTTTCACAGAAATGACATTAGTCTAGTGGATCATCTCCGAGTTATATTTCAGGTGCCCTAGGGCTAAGAATTTCACGCCTCCAGTAACTTCGGCAAGAAAGGGGCTTTGGTCCAGTGCACAAAGAGTCTGATCGTTCAAAAGGGGTCACTCTCGGTCACCGTGGCCTGAGGAGGGTTTGCGGTAGGGTTTGGGAAGGAGTCACTCGGCCGCGGTTTAGTGGTTGCATAAGGTTGCTCACCTGGCACGCAGGCTCCACTGGGGCAGTGCAGATCCTTGCTGCAGCTAAAGCACTTGGACCAGATCCCCTGAGAATTGCTATCAGTATTGGTCGGAGTGCCGATCAATGTGTACCCGGACTGGCACCTGTGCACGGAGGATTGGGCCCTTTTCAGTAGCAAGCCAGAGCAGCAGAATTTGTTTGTAACAAGAATTGCTCCTCGAAGATAGGGCTATAAATATAGTTGGTCTAACGACTTCATTTTGCGCTCATGTAGGAAACAGATGGGACGAGGTGTTCATGCAACTGGCTGGAAAATAGCTATTGGAATTTCAGTGCTTTAAAGGATGGCCCCATTTGAGTGACAATCAACTCCATTATGGAGTGAATTTGGCTGTGAAGAGGTGGGTTGTGTGGGGATCATGGTCAGGAACTGGGGACCGGATAAAAACCCTAAACCCGGACCGGTTAAAAACCCTAAAATATAGGCCTACTCCAGTCCTGCTAGAGCTGAAGTTTGTCGATGCAACAGCAGGTAATTGTACATTGCAATGTTTGTTAGTATAAGCAAGGCATGTTGCAGTGCGCCTCCAGTATCAATGCCCAACCCCTATGCAACTTGTTATGGGTATAACCTGGCAATGTCTAATTATTCTATCCCCATAATTGAACTTTACTGCCGCTCGATGGTCCATCAGCTCAGCCACTGCCATGCGCCCGCATTGCCACCGCTGTTTTGCCGCGTGATACATATGCTGACTATGCTTTGGTGCTATGGCTTGTTATCCACACCATATTCTTCTGGTTGCTGCCCGGCTTATTTGGTTTGCAACATTGTTTTATCATTAAAGTTCATGGTCCGTCGCGTGTGCGGGGGCGTTATATGTATTGTCTTTATTTCTTTCCAGTGCAAAGCCATACTTGCCGCAGATGTTGTGATCGAATTCACTGCACTGTGCACACCCTGCTCCTCCGGCCTTGCAGGAGGTGGTAGCAGCAGTGAGCACACGCCGCCTTGTGCCAAGCACAAGCCCCTCTCCAGCATCTGGCTGTGATTGGCTAGCTTGGCACACCAATAGGACAAGCAGCAAGCCTGGATAGTGCAAGAAGGCAATAATCAGAGTCGATTTTATGATACACACTCCCCCAGCAGATGAAGGTGAACAATGCTAAGCAGTGTTCCTCTTTGGATGTAGAACGCTTGAAAGAATTACTAAGCAAGCTTGGAGGTTATAAACCAACATGCACTCCTTCAAACAGCCCCTGAGTACATGTTGGTTTTTGAGCCCCTGCACGACTGTCCAAACAAAGTGCCTGTTGATGCAGCATTGCCATCAGCGTTCAACGACCCTGTTCAGCGCGTCCCAAGAATGCACAGCGGGCTCCCTCATGTGGTCCGCAGGGTCTCTTCATATGGCCTACAATGACTGCAAAGGCATTGCAAAATATACAAGTCGCGGTGTGCCAGCTGCAAAACCCAGTGGGCACGGGTTTTGAAAAGTTGATTAAATCCCTTGCAAGGCACCGATGCCGAATTTTCAACGTGGGCTACGTGGGCACCTACGGCAGGTGGCCTACCGCTCGCTCTGCTGCTTCAGCAACTGGTATGTCACCTCACCTGCCACCAGTGCAGAAGGGGAACGCCAGTAGCCAGCTGTCATCTCACATGGCGGTCCTTTGTTGAGCGAATGGATGCAGCGCTTGCACTATGGCCAACGGTAGAATGTTGTGAATATGACAAATGAAAACCTTGCAGCCAAGATGGACTTTCAAAACGCTTGTAAAGAGCCAAGCTCGCAAGCTACATGCATTATGCATGCATGCATGCCAGTGAGTGTTTTGCCTGAACACTTTGCCAGAACAACAACTTTCCCTTAGTGCGGCAGATGCATTGAACTAGTGGTAGTGTTAAGGCTAGTCGCAAAGACCTACTGCCCGCGGCGTTCCTGTTCACAGAATTATTGTCGGCGGATACGGTATCATGGTGTGTCGGAGACGTCACTGCTGTGTCACCGCAGACCCCGCAGTACAACTGGGCGGGGTCATGTACGCGGACAAGCTTTAAGCTTACCGGAAGGGGTGTTTCCCTGTACTAGGGTGATGCCAAACATCGTTAATGCGTTCTTTCTCTTACGGCCCATCAGATAGTAATACGAATCAAGACTGCCATATAGGCTATTGGCTACCAAAGGTAAGCCTTAGGCAAAAAGAGGTCAGTACGCATCCAAGGGCTTTGATGTTCGCTTTTATCACTGGAGAACTGCTATTAGGGCTCTCACTAAAAGTGTCAGCTGAACATTGCAATTGGCATGCATGCATGCGTACTTTGTGTTGTGGATATACATATGACTTGGCGAACGGTCTGCTGCAGATTGACGGCACGTGAAACGCTGGAATACTGCAAGCCTTGCATCCTTTCGCGCAGTGGAGGACCGTCATTTGCGATGACAGCTGGCTGGAGATGTAGACCACCACTGGTAGCAGGTGGGTGAAATTGTACTCTCATGCAGTGGCAGGGGCACTGTAATCTGCTTTGCCACCTGCCTTTGTTGGAGTGCAGCTATATATTGCTTTTCTGAGGTGCCGGTATCGCTAGTATGTCCTTCCAGTGCACGCATCCAGACTTGTGTAAGGGAGTTTGCTGAAAGGCACCCTAGTTGCTAAAGACACGAAGTCTTCTCCTTTGGAGCTGTATATGTACACTTGTGATGGTGAGTGTTGACACTGATATGCCTGTCCAGGCTTGCTGTTGCTGCTAGTGGTGTGCCATACCGCTGCGGCAAACGGCCGAGCTCAGCCAGATGCCGGCCATGGCGAGGGGTTTGAGGTTGGTACAGAGAGGCGGGTGCTAGCAGCTACCACCTCCCGCATGCCTGGCTGTGCAGATTGCGCGACAAACGGCATGTGCAACAGGTGCGGGGTTGTACCAGAGGCGTGGTCTGCACTTTAACTGCACCCTTGTCAGTGCATTCCAAGGACGATCATACCAACACCACGATCTTTCTGTCCCATTGGCGCAATTCAGGCTTAACAATGTTTCAGCATGGAGTAGGTGTAAGTCTTAGCACCAGAAACCCAAGGCAAAACCCAAGCTTGGCTAACTATGCTCTAGGGGGTATCGGCACAACCATTACCCTAAACAAGGGTTTTGGCAGAGGGCTGCCCTCCCTGTGCGTGGTTGCACTGCTGACGCCAATGTTCCACATGTATAGGTGCAACTAGGGGTACACACTGGTTGGCACCAACCGTCCCAACTCTTTTGCCCTCAAGTGCTTCAGCTGCAGCAAGGACCTGCGCGTCCCAACGGAGCCTGTGTGCCAGGTGCGCACCCTAAACCCTAAATGTTACCCAAGCATGACAGGATGGCGTTAGGGTGCCTGCAGTAGATCAGGCAGGTGACAACCCTGTCACGGCCCTGCTCCTTCCTTAGCGCTGCATGGTCTATCTTCGGCCCTAATGTCTCTTACGTCTCTCGTCCTGCATGGGTGATGTGCAGTCACCCTCCTGGTACGGTGCAGTGCGTGTAGCTATGCATGCACCGTTGCTGAATCCCCCCCTCCCTTGCAGGTCTTGGCTGCAGCCGGTGTGCAGCTGGGGACATACTCATGCAGGAGATCATTCCCGCACTCTATGTCGACTACTCCAAATGGCCAAATAATGCACGGGTGCAGCGCTGCGTGAAGCCTGCATCCCTGGGGTGCGCCACAGCGGCTGACTTTCTGGGCTGTGCCACATGCCCTGCAGGTGATGAGGAAAGCAATGAAATAAAGTGTGTTATTGCATTAATGAATGCTGTGCAGATGGGCGCAAGAGGGTGACATCTGGGTGGTTGCTCCCTTCTGTCTAAAAGCCTGTGACCGATTCTGTCCCAACTTTTTCATTAGGATCAATTTTGAATCCCCGGTCCCGGATCTCACCACTGACGAGTACCATGCATGCATCCCTTTGCAGCCAAGCAATGCATGTGTGGACAACTGCCTTGCAACTGTTGGCCACAGCAGCTTTTACAATATGTGCATGGGGAAAACGCATGGTTCTACAGAACTTTCCTGCAGATGTGAAACATGTTGCCATTGCAAATGGTATGCACATGTAGCTTCGATATACTCTTCCTCGTACCCATACACCCATGCCTCCCCTCCCCCTCCCCCCCTCCCTTTCTCCCCATTTTTCCCCCATGCAATCCCCTATTTGCAGGCACTTCCCGGATCCTGCAGGCATATAATTACAATGCATATGCCCTTCGAGGAGAACCCGCCGAGCCAAGGAGTCTTCCTACAGTCAAACCCATTCAGGCGCCAAGTGGAAACTTCACCGCTTACTCAGGTGCTGGAGGGTGGGAGGAAACAGCAGTCCTCTCATTAGCATTTCCACGTTTTTCTTGTGATCCCGTTACTTGAAGGTGCACACACAATTACATAACACATAAGCAAAATGCGCTGCTGCAGCACTCGCTCTGAACGCGCACTGTGACATGCTGTTTTTGCAAATCGCCCCAAACTAACACACAAGGGGCAAGTGCCAATGCAGTTTGCAGGGAGGATACAGTGAGATTCCATTCTAAATCCGAAAAGTCTACCCATCAACCTGAAGGCATTAATTGACAAACTATATGCCGTAGTAATGGCATGCTTAGTGTGACGAAATGAGTATGAATAATGTTCATTGTGTGCATACTTGTCACTGAGTGTTGGTGAGCAAATCTCCTCCGAGGCTAAGTTACCAAGGTTTGACCCTTCCACAGGTTTCTCCTGTGTGCCCTGCTCCAAGCTGGGCTGCAGCACTGCTGCATGCAACGACACAATTGGATGCACTTCCTGCCCTGCTGGCAGCTACCTAGGGTTCAGCCCAGATCCTATGGTGCCCATTTCTGTGCGCACCTGCGTAGCCACTCCTCCCTTGGCCAATTGCACGTGAGTGTTGAATAGCGGATTGCATGCCACGCCACAATGGTGCGGGTCACACGGAGTGATACATCAAGAACATTGCTGGAAAAGCAACACCACTCCTGGGAATAGGGTAGCTGCCAGTCCTGCCTATGCTGGATTCAGAGTCTGCGAGCGTTTTAGCCTAAAGCTTATAGCGAGTTCATTCCACTGTACAGGCGGTTGACCCCCACCGGAGCATGTGCGCAGTGCAATGACGGAACTATGATGTACCAGCCGCTGCCACCCAGTGGCCCAACCCTAGCCGGGGCATCGTACAGCCTGCCACTTAACCTAGCAAACAAGCAGTGCAGAAGCTGCGTGGAGTATGGGAGGTGGGTGGGCACTCTGTTTCATCTGGTATTGTGTGGACCCAACCAGTCTATCTGCTCTGCTATATTGCAACATTGTAAGCTGCTTTGTGGTGAGAATATTGCAGTAAATGCCACTGCAATGGGAAGCTTGTGCTCCTGCTATCATTTGTCAAAATCTATACAATACCCTAAAAATGCAATTAGATAAAGATAAACATAAAGATAAAGCACCAACACATAATAAAATTTTGATGGCATAATGCAGAGCGCAACATTGTTCTACTGTTGCAGTCCATGTAAAGGTGTGATTATAAGACTTTAAATCTGATAGAACTCCAGCCATGCTGATGCAAACGCTGCGGTGCTGGATGCCTCTTTTCAAGGTTGCTCCCCTCTTTGGTAGAACCCTTTCTCCCCCTTGTGATGATCTGACATGGGTGCCAATCATCATGACCCTATGTGTCTGCTTGACCTATCTCCCCGACCCTTGTGCGGGATCGCCGCAGGTGTGCCAAGTGCGACCCGATGAAGGGGTGCACTTCTTGCCCAACAAATTTCCTGCTGCTGCCCGACTCCAACAATACCCTAGGGTCCAAGCTGTGCCGCAGCTGCCAGGAGGTGCTGGGGTGCAAGGAGTGCAATGGGAAAACAGGCTGCACCAGCACCTGCCCAGGTGACAAATGCGGGTTTCCTTGTAGTACGCCATATCCAAAATGAATTGACCATGGAGTGTTCACTGACTGCTTGCAAAGAATTTCACCAATCAGTGACCATACAACAAGGTTAACTCACAAGCATGATACATCTGTGTCCCTGGAATTACTGGCATCAGCCAATGCAGTAACTGCACTCAAAATCTGATGCATTCATATATGCATAGTCCACGTATCTAAACAGGAATTATCTCCAGCGCATACAATAGTGATAAGTAGGGTATAGAGTCAGCGGAGCATACACTGTGTAGTACTTCTGGTGAGGCTGAAGGGTTTGTTTATTCCCATGCTTCCACCCTTGTGCAGCCGACACCTTTCCAGCCACTGCTTCCAAGACTGACCAAGCCTACCCCATGCTGGCTGGCCTCAAGGCATGCGCGCCCTTTGGCAACAGCCTGTGTGCAACTGCCAAGCCTGAAAATGGATGCACCAAATGCAAAGGGGCTGGCATGTTGACCTACTACAACCCTTCCACTCCCTACATCAACTTTAACTCCTACTTGCTGACCATGTGCATGAGCTGCGATGACCTTGTTAAAGCACCTTGGGGGCGCAACCTTGGATGCGCCACATGCAACTACCTAGGCACGGGGCGCAATGGCTGCCTCACTTGCCCTAAGGGCTCCTACCTGCAATTTGAGGAACCTTACAGGGGGGATTGGCAGTACTGTACCACCTGCAACACATCGGTGAGTGGTGTTCAAAACCGCGTGTGTGGGTAGGAAAATGGCATGTAGATCACCTTAGGTGCTGCACTTTAAAGAGTGTTACCAATGACTCAATCGCATTGATAGCGTTCAGATACTTTAGCAGAGGACATGCAGCAGCCTAGCATGGAGGAGCATATGCAATCATCAATGCTGTCACCTATCCCCCACTGCGTGCATGACATGACACATTGTGCAGTTTGGGCCTGGCTGCTCCGCCTGCAGTGCCAAAACTGGCTGCACATCCGTGACATCCAAGGGGCAATACAAGGTGAAAGATGACAACGGGTTGCTGCACGTGCAAGAGTGCCCCTCCAACTGCACCAAGTGCGAGAACAACAAGGGGTGCACAGCCTGCAAGCCAGGCTACATCTTCCAAGGCAGGGACAGCCGATATGGTTCTGCTGTGCATGGGCGCTGCATTGCCGTGTCCAGTCTCAATTGCGCCAAATCAGGTGCCAAAGGGTGCACGTCATGCAAGGCTGGGTTCTTCCTAAAGGAGGTGCGTTGCATGCCACACGTGTGGGGCCATGCTAACCATGCATCCATGCTGGTAGACCAGGCACGTCACAGATATTTGCTGGTGTTGCAGCGTTTGTAACATAAAGGTTGTTCCACAGCGGCCTGTGGCATTCCCACTCAGCAGGTGCCCTCCCTGGAAATGGTTTATGTAAGTCCTGTGAGGGCAATTCACATGCATGCAAGCAATAGTTTTGTGCTGATGGCATTCAATGTGTGGGGACGGCGATGGGGCTTTCAAGAAATCCCATGATTGCTGACAGAGCATGTGCATTTATCAATGTACACTTACGCACGTTTTAGGGTCACTGGCGGACTGATGCATGTCCATGCGCAGGAGCCGTACTATGAGGGCAGCATCACTGTGTGCGTTCAGTGCCTCACCGGCTGTGTGGGTGCTTGTGTGGCGCAAAAGGGGTGCCTCAAGTGCAAGGTGTGCAGTGCAGTAGTAGACAGTCATACCCTGATGGAATACATAATAAATCCAAAATTGAATACTAAAACAACAACATGACGCAGTATTTGACTTGTGTAGGGACCATGGATAGAGTTGGGTCCATTGTGTTATACATACTATGTGGCATCAATGGTTTGCCATGTTATGGATCTGCCACACTGTTAACCTTTGGCTTGTGAAGTAGGGCCCTTTTAGCAACGCTAATCTGGCCTCTGAAACCTTTCGTATGCATATGTGCATCATGTGCATGATGCACTTCAGCCAATCCATACATTGCAATGTACAGCATTTGACTGCCAAATTGGATCCTGAATATATATGTGCAGACTGCGGACTGCGTCCTGTATACATATGATACATGGAATCTCGCATGCAATGGGCATAGCATACGATCTGATTATTACAGATTGAATCACATATTATTATTGACTACAGTATTCACATCAAGCTCTTTACAGAGCAGTACCAACAAACCCGAGCCTTCCGCTGCAGGCCGACTACTATCGCATTCAAGATCAGGCTTCGCCATGGCAGGTGGACTCTAGCAGCACCTACTCGTCATGCGGCACATGCAAAATCTGGTTAACTGACCCCAATTTACGATTTATATTTCCCGTTGTCACCGTGGGCTATCCAAAGACAGATGGTTGTGCAGCTTGCGACCCGCCGGGGGGCTATACTTTTGGCTGCACTTCCTGCAAGCCAGGATACTACAAGTGAGTGTGACCAGAGGTGACTGTGTGTAAATTGCCTGCTTTGTCATTGGATCTGAAAAGATGTAAAGGCACTTGCGATGAAAAGCATGACACTGTCATGCTGCTGGCGAGGTACTTGCCTACACACTACAACCCTGCCCTTAATTCCCTATTAGGATTCAGTTAGTCAGTGGCTGCATAAGGGTTTAGGGTTTACGTAAAGTATAGACTATTAAGTTATGTAGTATATACTTTTGTGGTGTACTTTGAGCAACGGTTTCAAAACTAACCGCGACTGCCCTTCACCATTGCACCTGGGCTGGTCAGTCCTGGGCATTGTAGTTCACCTCTCCACGACTTCACACCACCGCAATGCAGGAACACCACAGATATGTATGCATGTGCTATTGTAGGTGGACATTAGACTTTGAATCTTTGTGCCTGCCCTGCAATGACTCCCCAGATGCGCCAACCACCACAAAAGCAGACTGTGCGGCACGGGGATGTGCAGATGGAAAGGGCTGCAGCAAGTGCCCAGCGGGATACGTGCACATTCCCAGCACCCGATACCTAGACTACAACGCAATATACATTGCGCCCGCCTGCACCAAGTGCACTATAGCAGACATGGGCTGCACCAACTGCGATTCTGTCAAGGTATGTATTTCTGACACCTGGACGACACGGCAGCATGGGACAGCGGTTTGCTGTTTTAATACTTGCGGATATCGTATTAAGCTGGTCACTATTGTACTTCTTTGTACATGGTTTCCAAGGGTTAAACAATTGTATAGGTGAACCTGTTAATTAAAACTGAGACTTTTGTAAGTAAACTGGTTGGTCATTACCTATGTTGTTCAGAGAGAGTCAGATTACTCTGGGAAACCATTACCTCCAGATCTGAAGTTCAAATAGTTCAAAGAGGGTCAGATTGCTGGATAATGCTTTTGCGCGCAACGCAATCATTAATGCTGCAATGCACTGCAACTGCTCAGAAATAGCCAAGCACAACACAATAAATGATTGAGATCAGACGTGTGTTTGACAGGGGTGCAAGACCTGCCCCCAGGGGTACTACAAGCGGCCAAGCACACCCACCACCTGCGCCCCGTGTCCCACCGGCTGCACAGAGTGCGTGGATGGCAAGGGCTGCACCAGCTGTGCACCAAACTTCTTTGCGTCACGAAGCTGGGACACCATTGCTTATGGTAGTCAGATTCAGTGCAACAGCTGCCCTCTGTTTCTGGATTGCCAGGGCAGTTGTCACCCCACCAAGGGCTGCACTGAGTGCCCACCCGGCAAGAAGCTAGCAAATGCGTACCCTTGGCTCCCTGCAAACCTCCTGCCAGGGCAAACGCTGATGATGTGTGTGTCAGGGTAGGGCGGGTGCAGCAAGGGGAGCAAGGCAAAGAAAACATTGGGGTGGGGTGGAAATAATTATCTGGAAGGTAATCCATGTTTAACTTTTTTGAATGCATGGTATGTTTGCTAAGCCAGATACCCCCCAAATAATAATATTGATGCTGGAGTTCTGCTCAACATTGTTTATTCGTCAACAACATTTACTTTCTTGCACCCAGTCAACATTTTTTGCGTGGTGATGACGGTCGCTTGCAGGACACTTTGGCAATGACATTGTTGATACCGTGGTAGGTTAATCCAGGTGAACCATTGAATCACAATGAATGGATAAGAAAGCCAGCATTGTCACATGAATGTTGGATGTTGGATGTCTGACGTTGAGATTGGGGAGCAATAACAAAGTCGCAATTATATAGCAAAACATTTGGTGGCCCAAACAGTTGTTGGCCCCAAACCGATTGCAAAACAATCCACCAGCTGACTGACACAACTGAGGTAGCCGCTTCGATGCCTACGGTAACTGTGCAATGCACATCATCAGCTTCTGGCCTGGGAGCTGGTTAATATAGACATTTGATATCCCTGTATACATATGAACGTCTGCTTCAGCCAGCTTCATGCCTGGAGGGCACACCGTGCAGCCCTTGGTGGGGTGGCAGCCCTGGCAACCAAGGTATAGAGGGCAGCTGGCACACCGAAAGACTGGAACCTGGCTGCTATCGCTGCCCATTGATCCAAAGAAGTTTGGTGCACAGCTGGTGCAGCCCTTGCCATCAGCGCACTGTGTGCAGCCGGTGGGGCAGGGGCCGCAGGTGGTGGGGGTGCCTGGCATCTTGTAATACCCCTTGGGGCAGGTCTTGCAACCCTGTCATTGACAAGCACAAGCCTCAGTCAACCTCTGCTTGCTTGTTGGGTATCGGATAGTTGCACATGCAGTGCATTGAATCAGGCCAAAGACCGCCCTTGGCATGAAATGCAGAATTATTTGTGGCAGTGTCAGCACTGCCCTGCTTTCCAGTGGATTAGTGTCCCATATAGTTTTTTTATAATGTCAAAACGCAGACATATTGTTCTTACCACAACCATGAAGAGAGCAGGCCTCAATGCTACAGTAGAGAAAATGTGAGACCAACTTCGATCATGGCACAACCGCATTGCACTGCACCCACATGATGGCCCAATCAACGTCCAACAAGCGTACCTTGATGGCGTCACAGTTGGTACAGCCCATGCCCAGCACAGTGCATTTGGCACAGATGGGTGGATAACTCCACCCATTGGTGACTATTCTGGGGAAATGCACGTATCCCGCCGGGCACTTGCTGCAGCCTTTGCCATCCACACACACACCAGCCATGCAGTCTGCCGTTGTGGTTGTTGGCACATCAAAGGAGGCGTTGCAGGGCAGGCACAAGGTTTGATCAGCTTCCCACCTATATTTGTACGTACAGAAAATTGGGTACAATTGAGGATAGGCCGGCCAACTACGAATGAAACAGTTATCACGCTCAAGGTGGAAAACCATTCTGATAGACAAGCAAAACAAGTTGTGAACCATGCACTCATTGCAAATATCTCCACGCAATTTGTCAACATAATACAGTCACACATACCCGGCAGAACATCTACACAAATGGTACAAAACACTGCGCCCTCATGCACCAATGCCTTGCTCCTGGACCACTGGCCACACTCACTTGTAGTAGCCTGGCTTGCAGGAACTGCAGCCCTGGTCACCGGTGCAAGTAGCACACCCATCTGTCTTTTGGTAGCCAGAGGGGAATTCAGACTGATCCTCCTCAAGCATGCCAGCTGAAAACTTTCTGCATGAAGCGCATGATGAGTATGTGCTGCTGGAGTCCACCTGCCAGGGCGAATACTCGCCTGGATCGAGGTAGTAGCCGGCCTGCATCAAGAGGATATATATTGTTGACCAGTACAATCTTGCTGACATCTCCATTGCATGTCACCATCCATGGAACTTGTGAATGGACTAGTTGTAAAATTCAGATGCATGTCACGTTCATAATGCACGTACACAAGAGTTCTTGTCATCAACTTACCTCTGTTAAGCATGTAAAAAGTATAATCCCACATTGAAACAAAGTAAATCACAAATTTATTTTACCCAGATCAAGCTGGGTTTGCTATAACTCAGTTACATGGCCAAGCCTCTATTGCGCCAAGCCTTGGGAGCTTTTTAAATGTGACATCTTGTTTCTTTCTATTCACTTCCCATTTGTACCCAGCACACAACCATTAGAAAGGATCAATTTTGTCAGAAGGATTGGTTGCATTTAGAATAATTACCAACTTATGGCCATGATGTGCATGCAATCTTGATCAAGTCTGATGGACAAGGCTGAATGGGTCAGAGCTTGTCTGCCACTACCCTGCACACCTTGCACTTGAGGCACCCCTTTTCCGCCACACAAGCATCGGCACAGCCTGTAGGGCACTGAACGCACACGTTGATGCTGGCCTGCTGGAAAGGCTCCTGCGCATATGCATACAACAGTCAGCACAAATTACGGCACGGTCTGAAGCATTGGAATGCTGTCGAAAAGCAAATGGCATCGGTTGTCTACAATTGCATCACCCCAGTGGGCTCACTTGGCAAGGCTCGTGGGGTACTCAATTAATTTGCATAAATTCATGGCAACCTTGTTACCGTATTTGCGGCAAGCGCCGCTCCCCATTGGACTAGATTTGGGAGGCGCCTTACAAGCTCCGTTGCACGGAACGGTTGGTTTACAAGCCAGAATTGCTGGAACTACCAATGAGGGTGCACAGCACAACAGGCATGGCAGGTGAATTGCGCACCTTCTTTAGAAAGTATCCCCCCTTGCATGCCGTGCACCCCTTGGCATTGGACTTGGCGCAGTTGAGACTGGGTATGGCAATGCAGCGGCCAATAGCAACAGTAGTATAGACACTGTCTTGGTCAGGGTATGGGACGAAGTAGATGTACCCTTGCTTGCAGGCTGTGCAACCCTTGTTATAATCACATTTTGCGCAGGTGGAAGGGCACGGTTGCAGGTGTAGCAGACCGCTGTCATCTTTCAACTTGTACCACCCCTTGGGGGTCACAGATGTGCAGCCAGTGTTGGCATTGCAGGCAGAACAGGCAGCGCCAAACTGTACATGCACACAGCAGCAATAATAAGTCATATAGCAAAGTGGCCGAAAGACAAGCACGTACTGCCAATGATAGCAATATATTCTGCAAATTAATAGATAATAAGTATTTGTAGGATGCCCTGCTAGGCTGTTGCATGCCCTTAAGTTGTGAAGCACAGATGCATGGTGGCACCAGCTACACCTGCTTGCTTTCCTACCCACGCGATCAACTTTTAAACCCCTCACCGATTCTTTGCATGTGCTGCAAGACAATGGGGAGGAAGCGTCGGCATATTTGAGGTAGGAGCCTTTGTGGCAAGTGAGGCAGCCTTGGGAGTTGCACGTTGCGCACTGCGCCTCGCGGCAGCTCACACACTTGTTCATCCTTTTGAGGCTGTAGTCGTAGATGTAGGTGGTGTAAGGGTTGGACGGCAAAGTAGTATCAATCTCCGTCAACATGGCACCCGCCTTGCATGTGGTGCAACCGATTTCTGGCTTGAAGATTGCACATAGGCTATTGCCAAAGTTGATGCATGTCTTGAGACCATTCAGTGACAAGTATACGTACTTGGCGTCAAATTCCCCGATCCCCTCGACAGTGGCTGAAAAGGCGTTGGCTGCACAAGAGTGGACTGGTGGGAAGGAAGACATTGCACATCATTATAGATACCTGATACATAGCATGCCTAGACACAGCTGTACAGCAATGTGGCCATCTATTGCCTTGTCAAGGATACAAGACACCTCCCATTTAAATGTCTGAGGTTGAAGTGTTGCCATATGGATGCAGTGACACAGTATGTGATCCACCATGAGATATTTCTTGGTGTTCGTGTAGATATGGTCAATTACCAACTCATCAACATGACAGAGCCATGCTGTAACGTCATGGCAAGGTCACAAATTGAGTAATTGTGCTGATCCAAAACAAACATAGATGAAAAACGCTATGATTAAAATGCATTAAAATTAGCTGGAAAATTGCCCACCGCAATTTAAAAATACTCGACAACGGTTGTCACTTTTCCTCACCTGGACAACTGATGCATCCTGTTTTCCCATTGCACTCCTTGCAACCAAGCACCTCCTGGCAGCTGCGGCACACGTGGGACCCTAGAGTGTTGTTGAAGTCAGGCAACAAGAGGAAATTCTTGGGGCAGGAGGTGCAACCCTTGATAGGGTCGCACGCGGCACACCTGTGGCAATACCATACAAGGGATAAAAATAAGGCCAGGGAACAAGAAACACTTGGAGCGTCCAGCCATGGTCCCGCATCACAGCATTCGACTGTGTAAGGATACAATAAAAAAAGTGTAGAATAATCACACTTCACTTGGGCATCATTGTTCAACATAGTGGTTGGCAGTTGCAAAGGACGCAGCATATTCTTTGGTGAGACGGTGCATAATGTTTGTGTCCACACCCATCCCTCGACCCTGGCGCACCCCAAACCCTAAGTCCTTGTGTCCAGCAGTGACTGGCTGCCATCCACCAGCGCTGCATCACATTGCTTCCCACCTGCCGTATTCTGCGCAACTCCTGCACTGCGTATTGGTCAGGTCTAGGGGTAGGCTGTGCGATGCCCCAATTAGGGTCTTGCTTGAGACGGGCAGTGGCTGGTATAGCATGTGGCTGTCGGCGCATTGAGCACATGCCCCACTGGATGCAAACCGCCTGCACAGGGAGTAATAAATAGTATGTTATCTGCTTATAAGCCTGCACCCGTTCAAACTCTGAAGGCAGCCCAGGCACAGCAGTAAGATGTTGTAGCTCTTGCTGCTCTTGCTTTACGAGCATTATCTGTTTTACATAAGTATTTATTTATGTAAGCTGAGGCATTGCTTTTTGCTATGCACTCACTTGCAATTTGCCTTGGTCGACGGCTGCGGGGCGGCGCAGGTGTGTGTGGAGATGGGCACCTTAGAGTCAGGACTGAAGCCTAGGTACTTGCCAGCAGGGCAGGAGGTGCAGCCAATTGTGTCCTTGCAGGCAGCAGAGCTGCAGCCCAGCTTGGAGCAGGGTATGCAGGAAAAACCTGCGCATGAATCGAGCCATCGTGATGTATGGCACTTGGCATCAAATCCTTCCAGTACCGCCAGCCACTTTAATCAACATTCAAGTTGGCAAATGCTAATTTGCACTGCATCCTAACAGTGTATGGCAACAAGCTTTGCAGAGATAGGACTCAATGCCTAGAGTGGCCATTTGTTAATCATCTCTTGGCAGCGCTTTTATGGCATGATTTCTATATAACATTGATAAAACTCCCTTTTCCTCCCACAAGTAGTAGAACATTCACAGAATTCCCTTTTCCTCCCACAAACAGTAGAAATAATCACTACATTTCCTTTCTCAGATTCCGGTACCTCTCGAGTAATTTGGCAAGTCGATGCTGGGCATGCCTGGACTCCCCTCAAGGACATATGCATTGTAGTAATAGGCCGCCAGCATCCGGGATGCACCTGTGGTAAGGGGTTTCACGAGGAAAATGTGTGTACGGGGGGCCGATGTCGCCACAATAGAGACTCTCTGCGGAAGAATATGTGAAAGGTACCTTTGCTACTCCATGTGCGAACGTGCAAGCTGATGTTGACATCTGCATCCTAGAGATGCCTACTGATGATGCACTGCAATGGCTTTCATGTGCATACATGCCATGGTGGCATTACTTATCTCGTGGAATTTAAAGTGGCAACTAACGGCAGATGCAAGCTTACCTGTGTAAATGCACGCTGCAGCATTGACATAAATATATGTTACACGTACATATGCCATGAGAGTAGCAGGGGCCAGCGTGTAAAGTGAAGTCAGGTTCATGGATGTCACAATAGTACAAAAAGCCCCATGACTGTGGCGCCGCACTAAAAAGAATGTCAGACAAGTCTTGGTCATGGAATGGGGTAAGGCATTACCCCGGTTCAATGCTGGGCATGCCAAGCTGGCTACAACGCTGAAATTCATAAGCTTCCTATTTACATCCCAATTACTCTCAAGTGTAAATAATAATATTTTTTTTTACTCTTGGTTACGATAATTGGCAGTTGCAACGGAGGTACACTCACATGTCAGGACTATTCCTTTGTACGCATTTGCAGGAATATGGCATTGATTACACATTTTATGCATTCCTCAATTCTTAATCAATTCTTACCTGCAGGGCGTGTTGTAGCCCAGGAAGTCAGCCGCTGTGGCGCATCCCAGGATTCCAGGGTTTAAGGTTTAGGGTTTTCCTCCGTTATCACCTTCGCATGCGGTAGAGCACAGGAAGTCAGCCGCTGTGGCGCATCCCAGGGATTTTAGGGTTTAAGGTTTAGGGTTTTCCTCCGTTATCATCTTCGCATGTGGCATATCCCAGGGGTTTTAGGGTTTACGATTTAGGGTTTTTCTTCCGTTATCACCTTCAGGGCATGTTATACAGCCCAGGAAGTCAGCTGCTGTGGCGCATCCCAGGGATGCGGACTTCACGCAGCGGAGGACCCGTGCCTTGATTGGCACAGCGGCGTAGTCTTCAACAGACACAGGAAAGAGCTCCTCCATCAGTATGTCCCCAGTGGTGCATCGGCTGCAGCCAAGACCTGACAGGGAGATAAATCAACAGGGGCATGTTGCAAAGTCGCCCAAGGGGGTTGATCACTCAGTGCCAAGAGACAGGGCCTTAGGCGCTCGGGGCCATAGATGATGGGATCATCTTCTGAGGATGGCTACGTCAACAGGCTTACCTAGCTTACCTGCATTAGGTTGTGAACACGCTTTCCATCATTCAATGTCAGGTATTGTACAAGAATGTAACACAACAAAAGGGTCCCTGGACCCTCACAGCGCATCACAAGCACGTTGTGACCAGAAAAGCGGTTGACCGCCTGGAGTCACAGCCCTTGAGGGTGTTGTTCTAGTCACCATACTGCGGTGACCAGGTGACTCTCATGCCGGTGGCCAAGAATTCCGTGAATGGTTGCTAGCTTAGATGGGCTAGGGAGGGTTAGGGTGCTCACCTGGCACGCAGGCTCCACTGGGGCAGCGCAGGTCCATGCTGCAGCTGAAGCACTTGTTCCCTCTGCCGCTGAAGTATCCACCTATGTTTCCAACCAATGTGTACCCAGGATTGCACCTGTGCATAAGGAGGATTGGTCCGTTCATTCAGTAACTGAGAAAGGTAAGGGAGGGGCGGGGCATGGCTGTGCCAAACGCCCTGTTGCAGAGGAATGCATGCCATGCCAAGCAAGCTGGGTGTCGATTGATTGTACAAGACAGATACACTATGACCATCTGGGCCAGTTCCTACGGCAACTTGAACATATTACTACATGTAATTTGTGCGGCATACTTGCTGCAGAAGACGCTGGGATGGTCTGCTCCGATGTCACTGTCGTCCATGCCACACTTTGCACATCCAGCTCCTCCGGCCTTGCAGGAGGTGGCAGCAGCTAGCACACGCCGCCCTGTACCACCCTCAAACCCCTCTCCCGCAACTACTTGAGCTTGGCATGCCGCCAGAAGCAGCAGCAGGCCTGGACAATAGCAGACATATATGTATAAGCTCAAGGGCAGACTTTTCTAGTCTTTAGGGCAGACATTTGTACATTACAGAGTGATTTTGTACTCAACAAGAATGCAATTCTAGAAGCGGAGCAAAAGTCCTTTGTGAGCAGTGTGATGCACTCCTTTTACCAGCCTTGTGAGCCCATATTAATCAATATAAAAGCCAAAAATAAAGTCGTGATGTAACAACATGTCAAATACTGGATACTCGCAGCTGCACAGGGGAAGATACTTGCAGGACCTCCTGACCCCCGCCCTTCCCACATCATAGCAAATGTAGTTGTGTGCAGCTTGAATAAATGCACCCACGACAGTGAATCGAAAGAAATTAAATGATGAAACATCTGGAATAGTGCTGGTGACCCCGGTGGTAATGCAGTGGCAATCGTGTGGGGATATGCAAGCACAGAGACATGCACCTAATTTATAAACTCTTGCCCACAAATATATCCACCACCAGGTGAGTGCTTGATGTCAACCAATTCAACCGGCAGAGGGCCTAGCGCTAGCTGCAGTGCCCTTTCCTATGCAACGTCAGCCCAGCCTAATAATTCACGCCGCACCCGTCCCCGCTTTACCACCGCCAGCTCGTACTTTGCTCCCCGTGACTCGTACACTGACAGACATTAATCGGGGCTATGCTTAGGTGCTATGCCCTTGTTACCCACGCCATGTTCCACTGGTTGCTGCCCGGCTTGTCTGTGTTTTTCAACATTGGTGGTTGTGGTTTGCCGCCGTGTGTGGGGGCGTTCTGTTTCTTTCTTTCTTTCTTTGCAACAGAAAGAAGGTGGTCACCTCACCTGCAATAAGTGTTGGGCTACACCCCCGGTCAGCTGTCATGGCTGGGTGCCTGTTGTCCTCTTAGAATAGTAGATGCACTAGAGGTACAATGCCGTGAGCGCAGTGGGTTGATGCAACCTTGTATACAAGGAGCTATTGGCTGAACACAAGGAGCCAAACAATCTCGCCTTCGCCTGCTTATTAGCTTCGTATGCGTTTTTACAGTGCATGCATCAATGCCTTCAAATGCATGCATGCCACCTCTCGATTAAGCTGGAATAAAGCCACCTCTCGCGTCTCATTCAGGTTCGAGAAGTTGCAGTGTCCAAAAGCTACAGATGTTGATGTCGCTATCAGGGTTGTCCGCGGCTTCCAACGTTGCTTGACGACAAATTTTAGAACCGATACCGTATCGGAGACGTCACTGCGGTGTCACAATGACACGTCGACCCTGGTCAAGCTTTACTTGCACACGCCGCAGTGCCTATGTATTAGGGCGATGTCAAAAGCGAAATAAAGTGATGCCACTGCGTTTCATTGCTTCATGATTATGAGGTACGAACCCACAACAGTAGCCGATGCAGGACTTGCTGACCTCGCCAAAAGTAAGCAGGCAAGAGCGCAGCACGCCGTCGGGTGTACATTATTTTGCGGCTTGTCTCGTACCACTTACGAACGCATACACGTGCTGAGTTTGCTGAGTGTGCGGCTCTCTCAAACGCGTAGTCACTGGCATGCAGGCATGTGCCCGGTGCAATGCATGCATATGTGGCCCAACTGTCGGTACTGGAGTGGCGTGCAGGGCCTCATAAACCTCTTGTTTTTGTGTGCCATTCTATCAATCCTGATGGGTCTGCTGCTGCAGGCCCACACGTAACCAAACGCGACTGCAATTGCCCAACATACTACAGCGATATCGATGACAGCTGGCCGCAGGTGTAGTCCTACCCAGGTAGAAGGTGAGACGCCCTTCTGCTCGTGGATGCACTAACAAGGCGCTGCAACCTGCAAGTGTGACGCAACCTTCCTGCGATCGGTACTCGCGGTGGAAGTTCATTCACATCTACATGTACATTACTGAAGTGCTGATTTGGAAAAACAAGTACATACATATTTTTGATTTTCTTTATTGCTATTGGTAGTGACTGTGCTGTGAGTACTCTAGTGTCCCATTATACTAGCATCATCCATATTGAACCTAATATGCCTGACCTGTCCATGCCTTCTAGGCCTGCCGCTGCTCCTGGTTATCCTGGTGGTCTGCCAAGCTCACCTGGATGCTGGGGAGATTGTTACAGGGCGGCGTGTGCTTGCTGCTACCACCACCTGCAAGGCCGGAGGTGCTGGGTGTGCAAAGTGCATGCCAAAGGGCGTGTGCAGCAGGTGCGGCATTACAAAGAGGCGTGCAATGCAATTGCACCCTGCCACACTGATTAAATGGTAAAGGTTTAGATGGCAAGTGATCTGTCATTGTATCAGCCCATCTTGGCCACCGGGCTGGGTTTCACCAGCATTATCTGAAGAACCATATGTTCAGAATGCACTATAGCTATGAAGGGGTCAGATGGAAGCGACACCTAGATTCGGCCATTACCACTGCTGAGCTAGGACTCTGGACACAACCATAACCCTGACGTGCCGTCCTCTCTCAACCTTTGGCACTTTGCTAAACCAGGCCTCGAGACCAATTTTCCACTTGCGCAGATGTCAGTCAGGGTACACACTTATTGGCATGATCTATGATGGTGCTGACAGTACCGAGTATTGGTCTAAGTGCTTCAACTGCAGCAAGGACTTGCACTGCCCTAGTGGAGCATGTGCACCAGGTGCGCCCCCTAAACCCTAAACCCTAAACCCCTTCAGCAACCGAGAGTTGAAAACCTCCTGTGGGTGCCAAGCCCTGGCTCAGAGGGTGCTTGTGATGCCGTGCATCTAAGCCTGGGCCTTTGCCAAATCCTGCCTGGGAGGATGGTCATACTCTCTTGGTTAGGTAGACAAGGCTCCTTTGCATCTCATAACAGCAAAGTGTCACGTTTCTGCGTAAGAGAGTTGTTTTGTGGCCAGTGGTGGAAGTTTTGCCATGTCAGCAGCTACACAGTGTGCACCAGGGGTTGATTGTACAATGACCAAGGCATGAGACAAGGGGAACAAAATACGTTGCTCTTTGCCGGCCCCTGTTGAATAACAAGCTGCTGACATGGTCCGCTGCTCATCCCCACCTTCCATACAGGTCTTGGCTGCAGCCGATGTGCAGCTGGGGACATACTCATGCAGGAGCTGGTCACTACTTTCTTTGAAGATAGCAGTGGTGGTCCAGAGATTGCAAGGGTTCAGCGCTGCGTGGAGCCCATGTTGTTGGGATGCGACACAGCGGTTGACTTCCTGGGATGTACCGCATGCCCTGCAGGTGAGCTTAGAGCGTGCCATGTGGAGGTCTGTTTTATCCCACCGTATCCATCCATTGGACCCCACTGTATTCAAACTGAATATATGGTTGCACCCATGGTTTCACTCCCCTCCCCCTTTCATCTACCTTCTTTCCCCATTGCTGCAGGCTCATCCCGGGTCTTGCAAGCATACTACCACGATGCAGATGCTTTTCCAAATCTGGTTGGAATGCCTGCCATCAATTTCACCGCTTACTCAACAGGTATTGGGGAGTGGTCCCGAGAAAATATTGGGGACTGGGAAAATATTATGACGTGAGTGTTGCACAGGGGCCCTGTAGACCGAGTGGGTACCGGAAAAAAGATAAACGACAAGGCCAGCCATGGTGTGCTAGCCCTGCATGAGGCATCTTACACAAACTGCAGGGAAGTAGACTAAGTTGCTCCCAAGCCGCATGCGATTGATGCTACAATCTTAAGAGCTTGCTTGATTGCCAAATCATTGGCAAATGGCCATCGTGGCAATATTTTTGGTTCCAAATGTGTGAAAATGATGATGATGGTAAATAGTCAAAGATCTCATGTGTTTATCCTTGCATAGGGTTTTCCTGCGTGCCCTGCTCCAAGCTGGGCTGCAGCGCCGCTGTCTGCAAGGACACAGTTGGATGCACCTCCTGCCCTGCTGGCAAGTACCTAGGGTTCAGCGCAAACCTCAAGGTGCCCATCTCAGCACGCACCTGCATCACCCCGCCTAGGTTGACCAAGGAAAACTGCAAGTGAGTCCTTGCCAGTGAATCACAAGTGTGTGCAATGTCACAACGTGCATCTTTCGGCACACTTCTGGCAAAGCAGAAGCATTAAGCCCAGAGATTGCTGACGTGCTGGAGACTGTTTTGCATACCTTGCTTTCAAAAATCAGCGGCCGCAGGCTTGCAACAGAGTCACTGGCTTTGCACTGTACAGGCGATTTGCCTCCAACGGAGCATGCGCAGAGTGCACCCAGGGCTACATGATGTACCAGCCGCTGCCCGATCCAAGCAGGACCATTAAAACGGCATCGTACAGCCTGCCACTCAACCTGGCCAATACGCAATGCAAGAGCTGTGCGGAGTACGGCAGGTAGCTGGCATGCCGTGCACTGTGGTTCCATGCAACAGTTTTTGCACAACCAGATGATCCGCAAGCGCTGCACCACCCCATCATGGAATGTGAAGTGACTGAGGCTAGCGCTGCAAGCTGTGGTTGAGGAGCGGCACTACTTATTGTCATGCAATGGCAGGCTTGCGCCGTATGATTCACGCTTGCAGGACACATTGTCACTAAGTGGACACTTCAGATGTTGCAATGCACGCTCAGTGTGATCACTCAGATTGAACAAGAGCCCATTTCTGCAAGTGGGGCAGGGCCACTGTGCTGAATGCTCCAAGTTAAACTTCATTATCTTGCTTGCTTGGTCGACTTGCCCTTCTTGACTGGCCCTTGAGTTCCTCAGGTGTGCCAATGGGTGCAATTCTGCTGAGGGATGCACCTCCTGTCCCAAGAATTTCCTGCTACTGCTTCGTGACCTCAACAGTACCCTAAGGTCCAAGGTGTGCCGCAGCTGCCAGGAGGTTTTGGGATGCAAGGAATGCAATGCAAAAACAGGGTGCACCAGCACATGTCCAGGTCGGTTATCATCGCAGGGTGGACAGGGATTTTTTGTTATTTGTCACATTATATGTAGCAAGATCATCACGCAATGACCTTCCAACCTGATTGAACATTATCAACCAGGAAGACCATCAGTGCATTTTAAAGATTGCGTACCACTCGCCAGCATGTTGACTCACTTGTTTGTAAATCATTCTCGGCATTAAATAATTCATTTGACACTGGACCCTGCTGTCATAATTTGTTTTTTAAAGTTGCTACAGTGGCTTGGTGACCACATACAGTGCTCGTGTTAAGTTTAATAAATGCTAGTATTGTTGATAAAAGTGTCACTTTTGGCTGTCAAAACAAAATATCTGATCCGCCCACAGGCAGGGTACCTTGTTGCCCCAGTGCATCCCCATAGCTAGATTAGCTAGATCCAGCAAAACACATGCGTAGATGTGTCTACATGCCAACGGCCAGCCGCCTTACTTGTCCATTCTTGTGCAGCCGACTCCTTTTCAGCCATTGTCCAGAACTCGCAGGAACACCCCTCTCTGGCTGGCCTGAAGACATGCGTGCACTTTGGCAACAGCCTGTGTGCAAGTGCCGTGCCAGAGACTGGATGCACCGCATGCAAGGCGGGCGGCTTTTTGCAAGACATGCCAGCCTGGTCCCCCTACATCTCTGGCTACCAAGCCAATGGCCAGTTCAAGTGTGAGAGCTGCAACAAGGCTCCAGATGGCTGCGCGACATGCAATACTTACGGATGCCTCACTTGCACCAAGGGCTCCTACCTTGAAGGTCAATCCTGCAGCGCTTGCAATGATCCGGTGAGTGGTTTTATACATTGCGCATTGGTAGGAAAAAAGGTATACGTAGCGTAGCTACGTGCGCACCATGCTTTCTGTGGCTGCAATTAGGCATCTGTTGAAATTGCATTGAACATGCAGCAGCATAGTATGGCCACCAGGTCCACAGTGCTTGCTAACATCTACCCGCCACTGTGTGCAGGATTCCTTTGGTGTGGGCTGCTCCGCCTGCAACTCCAACACTGGCTGCACAGCGGTGACACCCAAGGGGTACTTCAAGATGAAAGATGATAAGGTCTACATGCGTAAGTGCCCCTCCAACTGCGCCAAGTGTAAGGACTACAAAGGGTGCACAGCCTGCAAGCCAGGGTACATCTACCAAGGCGGGGACAGTCAGAATAGTACTGTTTCGGATGGGCATTGCACTGTTGTGTCCAGCCTCAATTGCGCCAAGTCCGATGCCAAGGGGTGCACGTCATGCAAAGGGGGTTACTTCCCAAAGAAGGTGCGATGCAGCTCATGCATGTATGGTGTACCTGGACTGCCACCTGTGGTTGTTCTCTTTCTGTAAATAATTCAATGCTGACTCAGACTAATGCATGCACATGCGCAGGAACCGCACTACCATGGCAGCATCAACGTGTGCGTGCAGTGCCCCACTGGCTGTGCGGGAGCCTGTGTGCCAAACAAGGGGTGCCTCAAGTGCAAGGTGAGCATTGGAATGGTTTCCAGACATTCACGTAGCCTTTGTAAAGTGGTAATAGGCTGAAGCCACATGAACCTTGAAATTTATATATAAAGAAGTAAGTTTACATATCTTAATTAATAGTTAAAGTATCTGGGAGACCTTTTTAGTCTCCTACACTATAGGAGCTTATTTCATATCCTTAGTTGATATTTAAAAAACTAGTCATGCTGGTGGTAGGTGCCAAGCAAACATACGTGGTGATTACCATTCAATGGTGATGATCTGGCACAGAGTTCAGGAGAGACTTGTCTCTTGCCAAATGTATAAACTGGGGACAATGCATACGTAACAACATTAGCCTGGAAATGCATGTACTACAGAAGTGATCTAGATACAGCTGTACAGCTGTACATTGCAGTGTCATTTTGTTGACAGGAGCGTTGTAACTTACAGTGAAATTCCCGCTGTTCAAAACGGGTGTGAAGGGCAACTTAAAGTGAAATTTCTGCTATTTGACAGTTGATTGCTGGGTGGTATAACTTATGAACGCAGATCTGGTTGCCAGAGGGTGTTCATACATCCCTTGGCTATGTCAACACCATACCCAACAACTATAACCCTTTCGCTGCAGGCTGGCTACTTCTTCAAACCAGAAGATGCTTCCCCATGGCAGGTGGAAGGTAGCAGCACCTATGCATCGTGCCCCACATGCAAATCCTTCTCGGATGACAACCTTCCATGGTCTGCTTTCCCCTCTGGCTACCAAAAAACAGATGGATGTGCCACTTGCACCCAATCAGGCTGCACTACCTGCAAGCCAGGGTACTACATGTGAGTGCGGCAAGATCCGGCATTGGTGGCTTGTGACCATATAGGGCACATCTCGTCATGTGTGGCTGTCTTTTGGTGTTTTGGAATGGATTGATTTACTGTGTGTCGAAAGGTGTCTTGACACAAGTTTGTCAACCTGTTACAACATGTCAAAATACATTGCAATGTTTGACAGACATTGCATGTTTCTCAGACTGTAAGGTGTTGGTTTTTAGTGAATTACTACGCAGCCTGTCCTTGAACAGGCTGGTTAAGGAAGAGGATTTAGCCATCAATTATTAAAAAATGATGACCAACACATTGTTTCAACCATACCGCATGTCCTTGACTGAACAGTTGCAATTGCACCAGGATACTTAACATTAAGTATCCTGGTGCAATTTTGTGCAATTGCAACATTAATGTCATACGTTACAGTAACTTGTCTTTGCATGTTCTGCATACCAAGCGTTTTGGTGCACGTGCAATTGTAGGTGGCGATCACACAATTGGGGCGCCTTGTGCCTGCCCTGCAACGACTCCCCTGATGTGCCGTCCACCACAGCGGCAGACTGCGTGGCGCGGGTGTGTGTGGATGGCAAGGGCTGCAGCAAGTGCCCAGCGGGATACGTGCACATCCCCTCAACCTCCCCACTGAATCATGATATGTTTGGATCCCCAACCTGCAGCAAGTGCACTGTGTTGGACATGGGCTGCACCAACTGCGACGCCATCAAGGTATGCGTGCGCGATGGGCAATGCCACAGCAGCTTGAGGCGCGGCCATTGTGTTGTGTACTGGAAATGGTTGCATTCCAGAAGAGTATTCTAATCCATTCATGGTTGTGAAGTTAACCAGGTCAGCTAACTAGTGCGCAAAGACCTCACTAATTGATATTTGATGTAGTGACTAGGAAGGGGTTTAGAGGAGGATTTCCTGAAGCTAGACAATGGACCTAATGAGTAGCTTAATTATATAGCTCATTACATAATTAAAGGTATATAATTTAATGACAGGAGCGCAATTGCATTAACGCTGTGTGTCCTGGTCGCACCCATGGGCAATGCCGCGTTGAACGATGCACTACTCCTGTGCACGATGAGGAGGTTGGGGTCCACCCGACCCCAGCCTTGGGACCTAACGCACAACTTACTTTTGCATCTGGGCAAGGTCGAGCTCTGTGGCCATACTGTGAGCATACTGCATTGATCCCTTCTTCCCACCATGCATTGATTGGCGTACATATTTTCGCACAGAACTGCTTGGCGCTGCATATACAGGATTGTCTGCCAATGTGGCTGTATTGCTTGAAGTGTATGCTTTGACCAACATGGGCAATTGACAATGACTGTGCTGGACAGGGCTGCAAGACCTGCCCCAAGGGGTACTACAAGTTGCCAGGTACACCCACCTCCTGCACCCCCTGCCCCACCGGCTGCGCAAAGTGCGTGGATGGCAAGGGTTGTACCGGCTGTGCAACAAATTTCTTTGCATCAGTGGACCGGGACGGCAAAGGCAATGCAATGATCAACTGCGCCAGCTGCCCTCTGTTCCTAGGTTGCCAGGGCTGCCACCCCACCAAGGGCTGCACCTAGTGCCCTCTGGGCAAGAAGCTAGCAAATGGCGCCCCGATCCCTGCCGACCTCTTCCCAGGCCAGACCTTGATGATGTGTGTGGCGGCATAGGGTAGGGAAGTGATTAGTCCATGACAGCTGCAGGGTTGGTGTCGGGCTCACATCATCTATTGTTACGTTTCCTGCCAATTACGGTATATGATATCATTGAGCGTGTAGCAATGGATCCAATGTACCTTGGAGTAGTTTGAGATGTGCTTTAGGGTTTAGGGTTTATGTTAAGGGTTTGACACTGTCAGGTGTCAATGAGGTTGATTGTAAGTTGATGCTTGCAAGCACCATCCGAGAGTGGACACCTTGTATTGGTGCCATTTTGAATTTAAAATCCTGATGTTGGTGGCATTGGTGGACCTTCTTCACGACGTACAACAGCTGTACAATTGCATGTGCAAATGCTAGCGCTGTGTTGGATGCCTTGGGTAAAAAGATGTGTCACGGTTTTCTTTTGTTTCATCTTCAGCTGTTTCACCTACCAGTAGGCTGTGCAGTCTGTGTTTATAATAGTAGAATAGAATAATTCCAGAAGTATCTGTGGAACTGTTTTGTGTACACCTGGTCCATTTTGCATGCCAGTGCCGGCAGCGCATCTTTTTGTTGCCATGTAAATATGCAAAAGCTGAAATTTTTTCATCTGCCATATGGTGCCTAGCTATAGGCAGGGCCCCTTGTGCTTGTGCACCCCGGGTCCTTGTGCACCTAGGTTAAAACTTGAGCGACTTGTTGGTGCGCTGTGTTGCAAGGCCAACAGAGTAACTCTCGGATGGTGCGTGCATAGTTTGAGGTCAATGGTTCTTTGCATGACGAGGAGCATTGGTATAGCACTCCAATCATGTTGGGTATGTTCAGCCTCAGTCCTTGTTTGTTGTACCTGTACAACTGTATATTCGAATGGATATCAAATTACAGTCATTATGATAGTTGCCAGATTTTTACACAAGTCCAATACGGCCAAAAAGATGTAGACAATCTACATCAAGGCAGCTCGCCTCGCACATCACACATTGTGCGCGACAACCCGGGAACAGAAGTTACTTTAGCACCATCTCCTATAGGCTCTATAGACTAGAGAAATAGTCAGCTTGACCATGCGGATAATATCTATTAATATATTCTGATAGAGGAAATTAGCAAACGACTCTGAATTGTTTTAAGGCAAGGCCCTTGGAAATGCGTTCCTACTTCAAAGCAGCTCATTTGCCTGTCGGTTCAGTGCGTAATTACTTACAGACATCATGAAACCCTGAAACCCTCAAGATCCTTGTGAGTCTGTGCCAATGTCCACCGGCACGGCGACCACTGCCCTAATAAAGCAGAACTTCACCACATCTAATCCCCATCAGCTGCACACCACTGGTAGCCTTGGCGCCCACCGCGCCCACCCCGCTGCACATCCACACACCCTTCCCCTTCCTAGCTCCGATAAGGTACGAAATTCTGTCTGGATGCCTCAAGCTTGCGCGCTACAACTTGCCGCACTGCGCCTTTGGCAGCAAGGCACATTTCTGGCTGGCTGTGAGTCTCTGCAATTCACCAAATCGAGTCACTCCAGGCACTTCCAACATTTTCTCTGAATCCCTCGTGGGAGGTGTCCCCAGCCACAGCACCACCCCTCACCCACCCACCCAGTGTCTCCCAACACCCACAGTTATCCAGCCTTAGGTACCAGAATGTGGTTTGCTGCCGTTCAGCGTTTGTAACCAGGAGCAATGAGCTCCGCTATTGCCCTAGCACAGTCTGGCAGATACTGTTTGTAGATGCGTTCCCTGTGTACAGAGGAAGCACCCCTCAGAAACATGCTCTACAACAGATGACATCTGCAGCCTGTGCTGGCACTGACACAGAAACAACACACAGACACTGGACAACAGATGCGCACACCAACAACCTCCAACAGAATAACACAGGCAGGTCCCTACAGGGGCAGGGAAACCGCAATGGGTACATTTTAGGACTTACATTTTTTATTAAATTAAATGTGACACCCAGGGCAAGCTTTCAAAGGCATGGCATGTGGCACTTGGGCAAGCACTTTCATGCATGTGATCCCAGGCCCAACTGCACCCACTTACATTCCTGAGATGTAATCCTCAGAAGACCCCGGCTGCGCGCTCTTCGGGAGGCATCGCTGCCCACCAGTGGCAAACTTCAAGGGCATACAGGGGTTCATTGCCATTGCTTGCCGCATGGTTACTGGTAACAACAGCCAGTGGGGTGAGGGGTGTGGTAGGGTCAGCAGCGATAAGCTCCGCTTGGGCCTAGCGTAGTCTGCAAGGTACTCTTTATAGACGCGGTCCTCAGATTTCCTCTGTAGCCAGGGACCGCATCTACGAAGAATACCTGACAAACAACTACGCTAAGGCCAAAGCAGAGCTTATCGCTGCTGCCTCTACCACCTCAAAGCCCCCCGCTCTACAACAGATGACCCCGGCAGCATGTGCTAGCATCGAGCAAGGGAAGCAGCCAGAGTAACAACACACAGACTCTGGGCAACACTTGCGCACGCCAACAACCCCCAACAGACGCCTTGCATGTGGCACCAGGGTGCACTAGGGCAAGCACCTTCGTGATTGTGAACCCAGGCCCTGTACAACCATGCCACCCAGAGAGCACCCAGCCATGCTCAAGGAGCGTGGGTTTCCTGACGACTACACTTCAGAGATGTGAGGCCACCACATTTTTGATATGTAATCTCGGTACAATCCCGCTCTTTGAGCATGGCTGCGCGCTCATTGGGAGGCATCGTTGCCCACCGGCGGCACACATCGAAGGGGTACAGGGGGTTGCTGTCATGGCTGGATGCATGGTCGCTGGTTGGAACAGCCGGTGGGTTGGAGGGAGTGGTAGAGTCAGCAGCGCTGAGTGTTGGCCCTAGCATAGTCTGCCAGGTACTTTTCATAGACGCGGTCCCTGTGTACAAGATAAAAAGAAAGCACTTATCACAAGCATGCACTACAACTCCTACACCAAACTCTAAGCAACCAGTGCTAGCATCATGCAAGGGAAGCCGCCATAACACCCGGATTTTGGGCAACAGTTGCGCACACCAACAATCCCCAACCGAAGCAACACATGCAGTTCATACAGGGGTAGACAAAGCGCAGTAAGTACTTTCCAGCACTTTTGTGTGACATCTGGCCCAGGGGCAAGCTTTGCATGTCATCAGAGTAATCAGAGTGAGCACTTTCATGCACGTAGACCCAGGCCCATATGCACCCACTTACGTTTTTGAGATGTAATCGTCGGAAAACCCCTGCTCTTTGAGCACGGCTGCACGCTCTTTGGGACGCATTGCTGCCCACCAGCGGCCCATTTTGAAGGCGTACATGGGTCTTTGCGATAGTCGGACGCGTGGTCGCTGGGTGGATCTGCCGGTGGGTCAAAGGGAGTGGTCGAGTCAGCAAAGACGAACTCCGCCTTGGCCTTGGCATATTCTGCCAGGTACTGTTCATGGACGAGGTCCCTGTGTACAGAGGTAAGTCGCCCTTCAGAAGCACGCTCTACAACACATGACCTCAGTAGTGCAGGGGGAAGCAGCCACCGTAGCAACACACAGACTCTGGGCAACAATTGCGCACACCAACAGCCCCCAGCGGGAACAACAGAGGCAGGTCTACAGGGCTGGCAAACCGCAGTAGGTACTTTTCAGGAACTTACGTGTGACACTCAGGCAAGCACTTTGCATGTGTACTCAGGCCCACACGAGCATGAACCCACTTACAAATCTTGCATGTTTACGTCCAACCACATGTACTTCTTTTTAAGCACGGCCGCGCGCTCTTTGGGAGGCATCGTCGCCCACAGGTGGCGCTCTTTGAACCAGTGCAGAGGGTCATTGCTAGACGCATGGTCGCTGCTTGGAACAGCCGCTGGGTTGGAGGCAGTGGTCAATTCAGCAGCGATGAGCTCTGCTTGGGCTCTGGCGTAGTTTGCCAAGAACTCTTCGTAGACAAGGTCCCTGGGTACAGAGGAAAGCACCCTTCAGAAGCACGCTCTGCAGCAACTTGCAGCCAAGTCAGTGACTTCAGCAGCCAGTGCTGGCAGTGTGCAAGGGAAGCAGGCACAGTAACAACACACAGACTTTGGGCAACAGTTGCGCACACCAACAACCCCCAAAGTTGTTGCTCCAGAAGCCAAAAGCAGCACAGGCAGGTCCTCACGAGGGCAGGCAAAAGGCACACAGCAGCGGGCACTTAATCAGCCCCAAGGCAAGTAATGCAAACGCTTTGCATGTGGCACCGTTGTGCACCCAGGGCGAGCACTTTTGATGCACCAGTGTAAACCCAGGCCCATATGCACCCACTTACATCTGTGCAATATCGTCGTCAGAGTCCCCTCGCGCCTTGAACACCTCTGCACGCTCTTTAGGAGGCATCGATGCCCACTTGTAGCGCTCTTCGAAGGCGGAAGGTGAGGTGCAGTTGTCGTAGTCCCCAAACCCGCCGGCCGGTTTGAGACGTTCGCGGCGGGAGGGGGTCGGAGCAGCCGGCGGGTTGGAGGGATTGGTAGAGTGGTGTCTGGCTGGCGCGCACCGGATCCTTGTGCTGAACATATTTGCAGAGAGCCTGCAGGTCAAAAACACGGTAGCATGATATAAACAGGGGAGCAAAACACAATGCAAACACTGGCCGCAGCCACACTCCTCAAGCAAAGCACATAACACAAACACCAGTCTAGGTTTCAGGCTGCGTCAACACCACATGCCAGCACGAGGTCCAACTCACCCCGAGACCACAGCCCTTGCAGATAGGGCTGGTGAAAGCACGAGGCGTGCCATAGCTCCAAGCTGGCAGTTTTATGGGAGCCAGACAGGGGCCTCAGGAACGGGCAGGCGGAGCAGTGTACCAGCTGGGCGTTGTTCAGCCTGTTGTGACACCCTTTATAGTCGTGAGCCCACTGTTGTTCACGAGGAAACAGCTTTAGGTGGGTTCATTGTCATGAACGCATGGCTGTCCAGTACGTACACTGCCGCTGTTGTTTGCTCTCGCTTAGCTATCGTATTGATGTCCTGCTTGACATCACTCAGCGGACACTGCGAAAACTAAAAACGGGTATTTGTGGCCAATCGTTGGCGAGTGATGTTCCAGTCGTCGACAGTGAAAATACCTTGTGTGTTAAAGGTCTTAAACAGGTCGTTTGAGCGGTTTCTCGCGTCGTGCCTGTGCATGTCGTATGCATGCATGCATTTTCAGTTTATATGCATGCATGTTGATGAGAAACCCTATGTTAGGGTTATCCCAAAACCCTACACCCCGCTTCCAAATCCAGATGGACAGCTCTTTAAGGGCCACCACATTTGAAACCGGCCATGTGTATATCCCACCTGGGATTGCTCAGGTCCAGTAACATCGCAATTCAACCAGATGTGCTGCCAGATCGGTGTGCCACACAATATTCCGCTATTTGGGTGCACATCCCCAGGAGCATTATACAATACCACACTCTAAGATTTTCAGCTGCAGCATGTATGCGTGCCCTTGCAACAAGTATAACTGACTGCAGCCCATGCTTGCATCACCTCGCACTTGTGGGGATGCATGACTGTGCAGTATATGCTGTATGCAGTACGTAAACTGCTGCAACAGTAGAAAAATGTGCTGCCGTTGGTAATGTTGTCAACGGTTGGAGCCAACTGCAATTCCTGTCTCGATGCGTCAATTAATCAAGTGCAGCTACTGATCTTTTCTTGAAAAAGCTAACGCAAAGTCACGCTACTGCGGCTCACCCTACAATGCTCCTCTTAAGCTCACTACTCAGACATCCTACAAGGCCCCACTGCCTTCTCCAAGACACACGTTGCTGCAACCTAGACCACAGAGCGACGTGGCTTGCCCTTGCTCGGCGACTTCCCCTTGACATCATCCTTCTTGCCCACCCCTGGAGAGGTGCTGATACCCACACCGCCCCCCGCAGCTCTTTCCTCCCCCACTGGAGCCCCCTGCGCCTCCATCCCCCCCTGCACACCCGCCCCTGCCCTCCCCACTTCACCCATCCTCACCTCAGCCACTTTCTCCCCCTGCCCCGCCTTCCCCCACCCCCCACTGCAGCCTCCCACCCAGGC
>JAULBX010010545.1:32793-106686 GCA_032358255.1 Heterotrichella gracilis | reverse complement strand
GCGCCGCATGTGCAAGACTGACTGCTAATCTGGCTATTTTGCTGGAATGCATGTAACTAACTAACTAACTAACTAGTTCCAAAGCGGGTGGGCACCCAGCAGCTGTGCCCTACCTCTTCACGCGCCTCCTCTCCTGCTCAGTCAGGTTGGGGTCGTCGGGGTCCCCGACGTAGGCGATGGGCCGCCCAACCTTCTTCTTGTTGCAGCACTCCAAGAGAGGGGGAGCAGACTTGGCGGGCTTGGACCCACCCACCTCGCCCCCTCCCCGCTTCTTCCTGGCCGGGCCACTCAGGGCAGTGCCCTGGCTGTACCCATACCCATCGCCATGGCTGTCCTTGTCACTCCCTGTCTCGCTGCCACCAGCCGCCAGCAGGTTCGCCTGCTCCAATTTGAAGCCTTGCCTGCTGGCCATGGGCTGCTGCTGCATGCTGTCCCCTGCAAAGTTGGTGGTGATGGTGCGCGCGCCCGGCTGGCCGTGGCTGTGGGTGCTGACGCTCCTAAAGCTGGTAAAACTGGCAGTGGGGAAGGCGCGGCCAGGGTCTGTGTAGCATACCGGCTCTGTTTGGCACTGCGCCTGGCTGGACTGGGGGTAGAAGGGCTGTGAGAAGGAGCAGTCGAGGTTGAAGTTGGCTTCACTGGGGGCGAAGGGGACTTCCAGGCCGGCCATCTGGTAGGCGCTTGCCAGTGCTTGGCGGGTTTCTTCTGCAGGCACACAGGGAAGGGAATCAGGCACTTGGTGCGATGGGCTTCAAGCAGGGCCTCATTCCAAAGAAGGGAGGGTCCGGAGCACAATGCACAGTATAGGTGCAATGGTGCAATGGGCTTTAAGGCAGGGCCTCAACCCAAGAAAGGAGGGTCCGGAGCACAATGCACAGCACAGGTGCAATGGTGCAGTGGGCTTTAAGGCAGGGCTCAACCCAAGAATGGAGGGTCCGGAGCACAATGCACAGCACAGCACAGCAGCAGGGGCTGTGTTGCTGTGTGCGGGGAAGGTCACCAACCTGGGAAACCGGTGAAGCCAGTGTTCGGCAGCTGATAGAGGTCTATCGTTGAGTCTATGATCGAATCCCACCCCTGCAGCAAGGTGTGCGCTTGGGTTACCGAAAGCGCCTTGAACTCAGCACTGCACTACACCCCGAGCATCCAAGGAAGGTTGCCAAGAGTTCGGTGCAGGGCACAGCACTTGCAAGTTCGGTGGGCACAGTATATGCGAAACATCAACACCCGCTGAAGTTGCAAGGTCGGGGGGCCACTGTGTTCGCCACACACTACGGTACGGCATGCAACAGTCTGCAAGGCACATGTATACACGTGGGTCTGCTCTCACCCACCTGCAGAGGCTCGTCCAGCACTTCCGCAGCTGTTCGCATCCTCGGTGGGTTTGCAGACGCGCTGGAGAGCGTCAGTCCGGCCATCTGGACAGAGCGGTCTGAAGCACCTCCTGGAACGAGCTGTTACAGCAAAGTTCACCTGCAGCGGTCGCGATGCCGCTGTTGAGGGAGGTTTGGGGCTGGGGCCAGGCACAACAGCGAGTGAACAAACTCGAAGGCACCAGTTTACAACTGTTGTACAGCTCTAGCGTTGGCTTTTGGGCACAAGCAAAGCGGGAGGTGCGTGGAAGCTATCGGGCAGCATATGCTGCCACGACAAGCAGCCAATTACGACAAGGACACCCAGTACGCACACGCGAAACGACCACATCTCAGGACTCAAGGCAAAGCCAACCCAAGACAACCTTGACCCCTCCCCCTCGACTGGTAGAGGCCTGCTCAGGCGCCCACTAAGAGCTACATATGCATGCATGCATGCTCGACCTCGCATTGCCAACACCAGTGTTCGAAGAGGCGTACCGTCTATACCGTCTCAACGCGCTATTATCGAAGCGTTGAAGCGGGCTCTTCTCAACGCGGGTGCGTCAGCGCTTCAAACCTTAGGCAAGCGTCCACTTCGCTGAACGCAGAACTCTTCGCTGCAGCAGTTTGGCCCAGTTGTTGGGTCACACTTGCAGGTGGTACAGCGGGTCAGCGAGGACACGTCGGTAGTGTACCGTAGCCAGGATAGTTTGTAGCTGCCGTTTATGATGCAGAAGTTTGCAATGATTGGGCGGTTTGCACGTTCGGAAAACCAAAACCTGGGTAAGTATGGCAACGCCAGGCTGACGTCGACGACTATCACGTAGGTTTGCCTTCTCATCGTGAAATGTACCATCCGCATATCCCCACCGCATCGCCTTGTATCTTCTTACTTGTCAGATTCCCACGCATTTGCAAACGTTAGATTGTGTACATGTGGCAGACATGTGATACCACATGTGTACCCCCCGGGGGAATTGGCCTATAACTCTTTCTGACAGGCACAAATGGAGTTTTAGATCTGCCCAAAAAGACTTTTAGATCTGACAACTAATCCTACTACCATTTTTAGGTCTACCGTAAGCAGTTTTAGGCCAATTCCACTGCTGGCTGTATGGATCTTTGATACAGCCTGTATCGCACCAGTAAAGCCTGTTGTTTCAGGCCTTTACCATGGGTTGTTAACAGTGTATTGCCATGGCACACAGAGTGTTGTTGGCCCTGCCTGCTGTTGGCAGTGGCTCCCTCATATGAACCAGCGGCCGCGGGTTCACCATACTACAACACTGCATCCTCGTCACCCTTAACACGTGTACATCTGCTGAAGCAGGAGTAACCTTTGCTAATGTTTATATAGTAACCTTTGCTATTGCCGGATAAGTGTCCTTGCCAAGAACAGTGCCGCACACCACTAATGAATATTTGGGAGCACCAGCATAGCAATAATCCCCGCCAGAAACTCGCTCCCCCCCACCCCACCAGCACCGCCCCGCCCGCCATGCTGCCCATGTGACCATACACGGCTCTACAACACCGCTCAAAACAGGTACATGGGTCCTTGCAGCGCACCCCTCGCTCCCCCGTTTGCGGCTGGATCTGGGAGGAACAGCGAAGCAACAATCCCCGCCAGAAACTGGCCCACCCCCACCGCCACCAGCGCCCACGCGCCCGCCATGCGGGCCATGCTGCCCACATCCAGCCTGTCCTCCATGGCAAAGGTGATCATTGCTGGGAAGATGAATGCGATCAGAGCACCTGTTGCGTGGGTTCAGGGGTGAGACTCTCGTTAGGACATGGCTGGTATGATGAATGCGATCAAAGCACTTGTTGGGTAGGTGCAGGGTAAGACTCTCGTTAGGACATGGCTGGAAAGATGAATGCGATCAAAGCACCTGTTGCGTGGGCGCAGGGGTGAGACTCTCGTTAGGACATGGCTGGTAAGAAGAATGCGATCAAAGCGCACGTTAGGTGGGCGCAGGGGCGGATTTAGGGGCTTCATTAGGGTAAAGCAGAGGGTTTGGAAACCGCTGCGCCTACCTGCAGTGGTCCCCAAACCAAAGCGATTTCCAAGTGGTGCACCAGCAAGAGTTTTCAAAGGTGTGGCAAAGGGTTTTGCAGTGCACCACACGGGTTTTTGCCTTACCTGCAGTTGCCCCAATGAGCTGCAGCGGCTTCCAAATGGAAGGCAGCGCCATCGCACTGAGGTAAATGACCAGCAAGGAAACGTACGTCACCGCATAGAATGTGGGCCCCTCCACATCGCGCCCAAATGCCAGCCTGGACGAGGGGGGTATGCGCAGCCAAGGCATGTCAGTCAGTAAATCAAGCCATGGGTCACTCTGTACACCGTGACCCTTGAACGCCTGTATAATTGTTCACTATTATTTCTAGTGAGAAAAGCTGTAAAGCCTTTATACTTTACTAGATATAGATATAGGAAATAAACCACTAGGCTAAAGCACGGCAGGCTGGCAAGAAGTGTGCTTGCACGCAGGCCATCAGCAGAAGACCCTTGTGTAGGGTTTGGGGATGGCAGTGGGGGCCTGTGTGCCCACAAGGCAAAGCAGGCCGCCAGCAAAGCCAATACTTGGCCCACTAAGTTGGCCATGGCCTGACCTGACCTAACGGGACCAGATTACCATGAGAAAGGAGTGCCCATACGGAACTGCACCCTTAAGTATAATATCACTGGATTTTCAGTCATTTACATACCCTAGGATTTTCCGCACCTCATGAAGGCATCCCGAAAAGGCCACATCTGCATTGGGAAGAGGGTAATGACGCTGGCCAGGAAGCTGAGCCTGACTGCCACGTACATCACCACCGCCCCGTAGTGGCCGATCAGGGGGGACATAACAGAGGGGGTGTAGGTTTGGAGGACGTCCACAGGCACGCCTTGACCAAACACTGCAGAGGGGGAGGGTGTGGGTGGCTGGTGGGTGGTTTTGATGCTGGTGCTAGCATTGTAATGCGCAGCCGCCACTCGTGTTCCAGCCATAAGAAGTGCTCCATGATGCAAATCAAGCTAACGTGCTTCGCCATGCTCACACATTGTGGACGCATGATCCTGAGGTGAAGATCAACGCAATGCAATGCAATGCAACAAAGGATATCTAAAGCGGACTGATACACAGCGTTGGATCTGCAATTCATGTGTCATCCTTCTCGTGCCGTCCAACAGGAGGACCCAATGGCAAACAACAAGGACAGACTTCCAGAGCGCATGGCTACCGCCCAGTTTACACACCTGGACACACATAGACGCAAGGGTAATGGATTTAGGGTTTCCTCTGCAGCCTTACCCGCACATGACCCTATGGCCACAATGAGGAACATGGCTGAGCACACCGACACAGCCCAGCTTGACACAGTGGCGGCCCTCGGCAGGTTGAAAGGGGACAGGTCCCGATACTGCACCAAAAGGGCGAATAGGGTTCAGGTGTAGGATTTAGGGATTGGAATGCACGTCGCAATACTGCAACAAGAGGGTAGGTGGAATTCAGGGTATGGGAATGCAGCCGCACAATCAGAGGGCGGAGAGCTCAGGATATATTGCAACATGAATCATGGTACCCATCCAACCACGTGAGCTGCTTTTAATCTCCATTGGTCTAAAGTAAACCACAACAAACCATCCTCAAGATGCCGCACACCATCAACCTGCCCAAACCCACCATTCAACAGCACGCACCACTCCCATGCATAGCGTGCGGGTGCAGAACGGTATGCCCATGACAACCCCGTCCACCATCACCACCCACCACAAAGTGCACAGTCATCTGGCAGGTGTATGCGGTGGCCAGTATGGGCAGCACAGCAAACACCTGCGTCACCCGCTGCCAGGTGGAGGGCCCGAGGAGCGACAGGTCGGGCAACACGTGCACGTGCTGCAGCTGGCCTGCAAGGTGAGAGAAATGGGTAGAAATGAAGGGGGTGATACAATTAGAGGTCTATCACACGGTCATTTGGTATTGCTCCAGCAGTACAGCCAGGAGGAATGTGCATCTGATATGATTCAAGTCCTGGTGCTGTATTAAGAATTCTCCTGGTACAGCCGGATTAGCAGTCAGAAGGGATACAGCATTTACGAGAAATTTCTATAAATGAGGTCGCCAGCCTGAGCTCATAACCTCTTTCTCAATGCCGATACACAACCAAAACCGATGGGACACTGTCGGACGTGGCGCACTGCAAACTGTCCCTCTTCCCCCTCCTGACTAACCGGCCTGTCATGCTATATCAGCATTCCAGCTGCATTTAAAAATAATCTCAATCTCCTTTCAAATACTAGGTGGAGCTGTAGAAACGCCAGTTGATGATTTGGCATTCCATTTATGCATGAAATCACCGCCACAGATCACCCACCTGTTGCCGCTGCCGCAATGACCAGTATGATAGTGGAGGAGCTCCAGCACGCGACCGCAAACATCCCCAGCCAGCTGGACAAAGCAGTGGATTTGAGGCGCCTGGAGGGCAGCAGTGGGCAAATTCATTGTCAAAATGGGTGATTTTGGAATCAATTAGGATGCCTTTCTTGTTGATTTTTGTTTTTTCGGGCGAGCATGAGGATGCACTGTTCAGTGTGTAGGGTCTGCAGGCACTTGCAGCCGGCTGGACTTGGGAGGCATGGAGGGGCAAAGGCAAGGGGAGGGATGGCGGGGATAGTAGTAACACTGCGTCCACATGGTACTAGTTTTCTGCCATTGCTGGTAACATGCGGGAGTGTCATTCGATTCGGGGCCCAGCACCAGCTTTGCAGAGATGAAAAACACCTCAAAACTCCAAAACTTAGCCTAAGCACCAAACTGAAGGACACCAGGGGTACCAGGATGAGTAGATGAAACCTACTTGAATGACACCAAGGGTATACCAGGATGCTGAAGATGAAGGGTTTAGAGTCCAGGGTCATGAGCCTACTTGAATGACACCAGGGGTACCAGGATGAGGAATATGACAAGGGCCACCGCCAGGGGCCGGCTGCTGCACCACCCACACCAGGGGAGGGAGCCAATGAGGTCGCACAGGAGGCCGGAGTAGCGCTCGCTCCCTGCCAGGATGTCAGCGGTGACGATCATGTACACCAGCATCAGGCCTGCAAACATTTAGAGTGCTTTTGACATGTATGCTTGAATTGCCATCGGTTATGATGAGGCGAGAATCATGTTTACTCAAGGCCAGAACGTGATGAAGAGGTGATGATCATACACCAGTTTGGCAAGATAGCAACCTCTGTGTGTAAGCAAGTGCTCCTGCCACTCTGTGCTGCTGCACAGGCGCTGCTGCTGCAGGCGTCAAATCCATGCACCCCCCACCCGCCCTCCACTGCACCCATTACCCTGTCCACCGCCGAGCACAGCGGTTAGCCTGCCCAGCGAGGCTGAGCAGCGCACGGGGAAGGCACGCGGCCCGTGCCCGCCCGCACGCCCACCCAACCACCCACGTTCACTGGCATGCACATGCATTGTCCCAAAACACCCCACGTCAGCACACCCTTTCTCCCCCGACCCCTTGTCATCCCATCCACCCGCCTGCGCATCTGATTACCAGACACAGCTCCAGCACTGCTGCCCCGGCCAAGAGCTGCCCAGCAGCGCTTACAGCACGCCCAGGGAGGACATACGCGCTGTGTGCAATGCATTCCCCGCCGCTCCCTCGAAACGCACATGCGCAACCTCCCCCTCCACATGTGCAACCTCCCATCTCCCCACGTCATCCTCCCCACCCACCTGCGCATCTGAACACCAGGCACAGCTCCAGCACCGCCGCCCCGGGCCTGCCCAGCAGCGCCTGCGCCACCCCCGGATAGGACATGTGCCCCGTGCGCAGGGTACCCCTCGCTAGGGTGTCGTTTGTGAAGTGCGTGAACCAGCCCATCAGCAGCAGCAGGCAGGTGGCAGGGGCGAGGCCCAGGAGGGCGAATGCGCGGGGGAGCGCAGCCATGCCTGCGGGCGGGTGGCGGGGAGTGAGGGGTGGATGGGTCTAGGCACATGGCCGCCGCGAGGCCCAGGAGTGGGCAGGGCGTGTGGCCCTTGCTAGGGTGTCGTTGATGAAGGTGCATGAACCATATGAACCATGTGCATGAGGTATGGTCGAGGCCTAGAAGGGTGAATGCGAGGGGCACCGCAGCCATGCCTGCGGGGGAGGAGGGGGGGGGGAGAGTGAGGGGTAGACGGGCGGCGCCCTTGCCGCAAGTTCTGCCGAGGTGTACACATTGCAGCAGGGTATGGGGCCCTTATTAGGTTATCATTAGTGACCCATGCGCACCCCAGCACTAGGATTCTGATGATGGCGAGGCCTAGGAGGGAGAGGGGCGGGTGGCGGGGAGGTGAGGAGGTGCGCATGGCGCATGCCCTGCCCAGGCGTGGAGCATGGCGTGTGGCCATTGCTAGGGCATTGTTAGCGAGGGGCATGAACCACGTGTATCCCACGTGCATGTGGCCGAGTGCGCGGGAGGATGCCGCTATATATTCATGGGGATGGGTGGGTGGCTGTGCGCATGGCGCGCATCCAGGCGTAGCAGGTCATGTGCTTTCTGATAAGGTATGATTGTTGACTGTGTGAATCGTGTTAGGAAGGGGAGCAGGTTTGTGCCAGCAGTGAGACCTAGGAGTGGCAAACGTGCATGCAAGCCATGCCATGTGATGGGTGAAAGGGTGGGTGGTGCAAACCCTAGCTAGGTCAGTGCATTCAGAAGGCACACCTAATACCCAAAACCAGGCAGTACTGCATGCGTATGCGCCAGGCACCTCTAAACCCTAAGCTAGGGCAGTGTGCGAATAAACCCCTCCCCAACCCCAACCTGCTCTTCCCCTACCTGCGCCCACGATTGTCTTGGACAGGATGACAATGCTAACAATTGTATTGGAGCGCACCGCCACCATGTCGCCATTTTCTGGCACCACGCGCAAGGGGAGAGATGTGGCGTCAATGTCGGCATTGCCTGACCCTAGCAAGGGTGTCGCAGGATCAGTGGAGGTGGCGAGACCCCCTTCCGGTGTGAGGTTGGTGGTGGCGCCGGTGGTGATGGTGGGTGGCAGCCTTAGGATGGGGAGGCGTAGGGTTTAACATATGGCTGAGGTTGAGCCAATGGATTTAGGGTTTAGGGTTAAGCACATGACTGAGGTTGATGCCCACGAGTGAATTGCACCAGCTACCTGCCACTCTTGTGCACAAAGCATACCCACATGTTCCTGTGAAAACGAACCACTCTGGTGGGTATCAAGTCCACGAGTGACTCGTCCGCTTGAACCAAGTCCCAGTGGCTCGACTCATCTCGAAGGTGCCAGAGAGCCATGCGGCCTGGCAGTGTATTATTTCACCAAAGGAGGATCACAAAAGCAGAACAACATCTGTTTCTGAGGCTTGAAAAGCCAGGCAGGGTGACGCCACTGCATCACACATAACAGTTCCTAGCCCGGAACCTGCACCACCCTCAAGTGACCTACCCTTGCTGCTCCAGCAGCAGTGGTTCCGTGATGCCCTCAGAGGTTTCCATCACTCTCCTGCTGCTTCCTCGTTGGCTGTTCAGTGCCGGAGTCCACTTAAGAGTTCGTTTCGAGGTACAGGAGGTTTACCCTATGGTTTCATCCCGGGAAGATGTAGCACAGCAATCGCTGCACTGCGGCTGGGCAACGGGCAGCTTTTTAACCGCCCAAGCTGCTGTTTGCACACCAAAGACTATGGGAGGTGAACGAGCTGTATGCATGCAATATTGACTGTTCCGCAATCAGTACATGCCAGTGAGGGATTCCAGTGGCATAGTAAACGCTTTATCCTGTGTGCTTGTAAAACTAATGGGTTTTGAAGACGGTCAAGAAAAATACTGTGTTCTTTCGGGTTCAAGTTGGGTAATAGACACATGCGCTGTGCGCGACGTCGCCCGAAGGTGGGCACTAGGCACTGCAGTGCTCACCAGAGTGATATGCGAGCTAGGCACAGTACACGCGACAGCGTTAAGCTGGGCACCGTCGCCGTGGCCTGTAACCGTCCACAACCGGGCTGTATGTTGCCACAATCACCAAACTCGTGCTGAACTCGTGCGGGAATTTTCGGCTTAGATGTTGGCTTCACCAGGCTGTAAATGCCAATCAAATGCGTGCGGGGACAGGCTATGTCACCTCAGGTGTTAACCTTGACCTGGGTTTAAGTTTACATCCCGGCCTTTTCGTTTGGACTTTGTAAGCTCTAGCGCGGTCAGAGTGCTTCTTGTCCCAAACACTTTTGCAACCGCAAATGGCCATCTCAAAGGGGGGTTAACGCAATGTTTAACATTTATAGGGGCATAAATGGTTCTAGGACTGTTGAATTGCCGGGCACCCTTTCATTTCAACAAATGTGACGCAGATCCCGGACCTGAATTGGAGCCTACTACACCACTTTTTGCAGCACCGTTGCTTTTCTCCTTTACAAGCTGCAGCAGTTTGTTTGGGTCACAACGTTGCTTGCACGGTAACCGTGCGCTTAAGATCACCTAGAGCATCTGCGTAACCAGCTGTGCTCTGACACCGGCCCCGGTTTCCATTGGCATGGCCTGTCGCTAGGGAGCCAGCAGTTATCCTCACCTTGCGTCTCCATCTGTGTATGGCAGCAAGGTACTAGGCTAACCCCAGCTTCAAGCCACCATGCTGAGCGGCACGTCGCAGCTGTCCGCTCTATCCAGCAAGGTTTTCAGAGGAGCAGGCCCACTGCCCCAGCAGCCCAAGCGAGCGGGCGGTGAGAGCGCACCCCTATGCACCGTGATGCGTAGCCTTTCACTGCCTGACCACTCTGCACTGCACTAGATCCGGTGCCACAACAGCACGGGTAACCCTGGCATATGGTGTCGCAGGCTCTCGGTATGCTCGTGTGCAGACAAAGGCCCAGGCAGAGATAAGCCCATTGGAGGTGCTGAAGAAGGAGAACGAGCTGCTGAAGCAGACCATCAACCAGGCTGAGAGCTCCATCGGTGACCTGGAGCAGGCCCTGTCCGACAACAGCGTGGAGGTACCAACCTCGTACGGCTCTCTGTACGACCACCCAGAGCCCAAGGATGAGGTGGACTACTGGAGCCCCAGCGTGGTCATGCCGGAAGGAGTAGAGTACAAGGATCCCTATGGCCCCATGTCCCCTATCCCAGATCACGACGGAACAGAGTGCCTCAAGTGGGACTCCACACTGTGGACCCACCAAGACCACTTCAAGGTACGATGGAAACAGTTGGCTATTGGTTTGGCATGGTCCACTCTTCAACTAAGCCAATACTGGAACAACCACATCGTTATCGACACACTTGCTACTGGGCTGTCAAGAGTGAACGAAAGCAGAGCCTGGGTTTCTGTTTTGCGATACCACCTTCTTGGTGTATCTCACTATTGTCCATGATCATGCCACTTTGCTGACAATCCATGTGCTCCCTCCTGTAGTACCGCTGGCACGTATTCAAGAGCATCCGGGGTGCCATTGACCAGAACGAGGGTGGCCTGGAGAAGTTCAGCCAAGGTAAAGTTCGTGCTAGTTTCTGAAAGATTGCAAGCATGCCTTGCTATGGCAAGTGTTGAGTGTCAGGGTGCTGAGTGTCAGCTGCATATTCGTGTGTCCACCTGTCGCACATCCTGAATTTTTCCTTCCCTCCCAGGCTACAAGTTCTATGGCCTGAACCGCGGGGAGCATGAGGGCAAGCAGGGAGTGTGGTACAGGGAGTGGGCACCCAATGCCAAGGTAATAACTAATTAAGCTAGTTCCCTATGTTCCAGCACTACAATTAGGCTAACTCCATGCATTCCAGCAATACAGCAAGGCTTGTGCCAGGCAAGTTATATAAGGCACTGGTAATACCACGTAATGGTGTTGCACAAGCTAAGGTCGAATGTCAAGGCTATAGAGTTATACACATTGCTGGGCAGTGTATTCGCCAGCTTTGGCTTTGCCTTGGTACCTGATACCAGGCATTGACCAACGCTTTGGCCACCATCCACTACACCGAGACCTGTTAGAAAAGCCTTGGCTAACGATATAGAGTGCGCCCATACCCAGCAAGCCTGCGTGTAAGCTGGAATAACCATGCATCCTCACTGATCTTGCCTACTGTGGTGCAGGCGATGGCGCTTGTGGGCGAGTTCAACGACTGGGAGCCAAAGACTGACCACTGGGCCATCAAGAACGACTTTGGCGTGTGGAACCTGTTCCTTCCCGACAACGAGGATGGAACCCCAGCCCTCCCCCACAGGTGCGCTCAGCAGGCTGAACTGGATGCAGTGCGCTGGGAAGCTAGCATGCTCCTTATCTAGCCACAAGTAGGAGAAGCTTTCTGCACTGATCTTTAGTGCAGAACAATTCATATATCCTAGAACATGAGTGACAACGCGGCAAAACGCCTTTAAGCACACCATCGCAATTCTGGGTGGCACCTGGACAGCTGGATTATTGCCAGGGTTGCAAGAAAGGGGGGCGCAAACTATGCAAGGGCAACTGCTCGTCCCCCCAGCCCCAGGCGGCGGTTCATGATTCCACGCGGGTTTTCACCCTTTTCTGTCTCCTCCCATTGTCCAGGACCAAGGTGAAGTGCCGCCTGGAGACCGCCTACGGCGAGTGGGTGGAGCGCATCCCTGCCTGGATAAAGTGGGCCACCCAGGAGTGGAACGAGATCCAGTTTAACGGTGTGTACTGGGACCCACCCGAGGTGGGCGCACCCGGGGAGGTTGACCCCGACAAGAGGTACACCTTCAAGTATCCCCGCCCAGCCAGGTAAGCGCAGGGACTCTGGCGAATGTGAGACAGGAAGGGAATGCCGGGGTGTGGCAGTGTGTGTGGCTCTGGGGGGGAACAGAGCATTGTGGATGGGGTGTGTTTTGCTGGTTGCAAGAGTAGACAGGCTGGGTGTTGTCATGTGGCTGGACCCCGTTCCTGTACTTAGCGCGTGCTGCCGAGTTGCAGCCCTAATCCCGTGTCTTGGGTTTTTTAGATGGTGAGAACTTTCGTGTGGGAGACCAAGCCACATACACCACAATGCAGTATCAATGCCCCTGCCTCATACTGTGGGTCACAGGAATTTCCATGAGGTCAAGTCGGGGAGCCATGCTTAGACAGTAGCCGATGGCCAGTTTGCTAATTCCTATATTGGCGCGGTATGGCACTGCCCCTGATGCGAGCACCACCTCCACAGGCCCCGCTCCCTGCGCATCTACGAGTGCCACGTGGGCATGTCCTCTGAGGAGCCCAAGGTGAACTCCTACCTGGAGTTCCGCAAGGACATGCTGCCGCGCATCCGCAAGCTGGGATACAACGCCATCCAGATCATGGCCATCCAGGAGCACGCCTACTACGGCTCCTTTGGATACCACGTCACCAACTTCTTCGGGGTGAGTGCAGTTGCCAGTTCAGAAGCTGGTCCCTATTAGGGTTTACAATGGGCCGGGGTGATGGGTGGCGCCCGGGTGGGCACCTTGATGGTGGATGGTGGTGTTGGTGCCGCGGTGATGGTGTTGTGGATTTTCGGGGGCGAGTGGGTGGTGGTGGGTAAGGGTGGATGGAGTGGGGTACCACGCCATCCAGATTCTGGTGAGTGGGTAGTGGTTGTGGGGATTCGGAGTGGGGATGGGCATTCAGCGAGGCCCGACTTGACCTCGATGGATGTTAAGGTTGGATTTACTGCGCACTGGCGCGAGCAAGGGCATGGATGGCATGTGAGGTGCTCTGTTGTTCTATGGGTTGTGGGATGGGGTGGGCATGCATATGGTCACTGCATGGGACGGGTGTGTGGAGGTATGCGGTTGAAGCTGGTGTGAGGCATGCACTTCATGATTCTGTGAGTGCATTTGCCACCAAACGAGTTCAAGATCAGGCCACCATACAGTACTCAAGGGAGGCATGTGGCGCCGCATGGCCGTGCTTGTCCGCGTGAGTGGCCGGCACAATGCAACGCCCACAAGGCCTGCCTTCCTCATGTACAACTCGCCAGTGGTAAACTCTGCACCTGCGCATTCACCCTTAGCCCCTCAAAAGCTGCACCCATTTGGAATTTTAGAGGTCCAGGCCATGGTTGGCAATGCCTTGCTGGCTCACTCCAATAGGGATTACAACTCCAAATGCAAGTCCTGATTTCCTAAATCTTCTACTTTCCATCCACCCCAGAACTCCAGCCGCTTCGGCACCCCCGAGGAGCTGAAGGCCATGATTGACGAGGCGCATCGCCTGGGCCTGTACGTGCTCATGGACATTGTGCACAGCCACGCGTCCAAGAACACCAACGATGGCATCAACATGTTTGACGGGACCGATGCCATGTACTTCCACGGCGGCGGCAGGGGCTACCACTGGATGTGGGACTCCAGGTGCTTCAACTATGGTGCGTGTGGCTGGGGGGGGATGTGGGGGGGGGGTGGGGAAGTGTCGTGAGGTGCACGTTATGGAGGCCCACCTTCTGAGCCTGGGCAGCAGATGTGGGCCAACTGCATCATGCATGCTTATGTATCCATTACTCGGAATGGCTGGGGACCCCTGTCCCTGTCCCTGTGGAAGGTATGCCTCAGCAAAAATCTTATTCGTGGTTGTTGAAGCAAGTATATACCCTTGGTTGTGGTTGTCCAGGCAACTGGGAGACCCTGCGCTTCCTGCTGTCCAACTCCCGCTGGTGGATGGACGAGTACAAGTTCGACGGGTACCGCTTTGACGGCGTGACATCCATGATGTACCACCATCACGGCCTGCAGATGGCGTTCACAGGTGCGGGCTGGACCCCGCGGGGTTGCTTTAGGATTGGATGATGCCCAGGGTTGGTTCAGGGCTCAAGTGGGCTGGGGCTTGCCGGGATTGCCTTCAGTTGAATGGCTTCATGTCTGTGTTATACCACCAAGACAGCCTGCAGGTGGCTTCACAGGTGGTGCCAGGTCCTGATCTGAGGCAGTGTGGGGTACCAGCACAAGGTGACAAGCAGAGAAATAATTTGGGAGCAGCAGCAGCTAGCACCAAGGGTTACGTCGGTTGTTTGTCAAAAAACTTCGAAAATACTTGAAATATACAGGTATTTGTAATAATATGTGCTCCCCCTTGGTCTGCAGGCAACTACGACGAGTACTTTGGCCTGTCCACCGACATCGAGGCGGTGGTGTACCTCATGATCACCAACCAGATGCTGCACGACCTGTTCCCCAACTGCATCACAATCGGGGAGGACGTGTCGGGCATGCCAACCTTCTGCAGGTGGGTGGGTGGGGGTGGGGGTGGTTGCTGCGCCATAGGTGCCTGGGTTGTAACTGTGGTTGGTCTTCACCACTGTTGGTGTGAGCAACCAGCAAGGGGATTGGGCACAATGGGTCTGAAATCTGAACGGGGTGGGAATGAAACGCACAATGGCACCATGGCCTTGAGGAGGATGTAGGATGGCGTTTATAACAGGTGCATTTGGGGAGGTTTTTATCATGAGGTTTGCTGCTGGTGGGTCAAATGGACCTCAGCATCAGCCGTAGTCCCTTCACCACACCCCCCCTCCAAATTGCACACCCCTCACACCTTGCCTTCACATGCGCTCCAACCCTCACCGCCTCACCCCCCTTTGCAGGCCTGTGTCGGAGGGCGGCGTGGGCTTTGACTACCGCCTGCAGATGGCCATTGCGGACAAGTGGATCGAGGTGCTGAGCAAGATGCCCGACGATGCCTGGAACATGGGCAACCTGGTGCACACCATGACAAACAGGCGCTACGCAGAGGCGTGCGTGGGCTACGCAGAGTCGCACGACCAGGTGAGGGCGCGGCTCCAACTGCATCATGCTGCAGAGGGGCGAGTTAAGCGTGTGCAGTGGGTTTGGGTTGACGGGGCTGTGTGTAAGGCTTTGTCAGGGTTTTAAAAATGGGGAGTTAAGCATGGGCTTGGGAATGCCGTGCATACCATGGTTAACAGGCAGGGCCCGCAGGGGACATGCGTGCTGCAGGTGGGGGAGGACTGCCTGTGGACGGGGAGGAAATGGTTGTTGTATGAACGGGGACATAGGCCAGGGCTGGTGGATTGGTGGCTCTGTTGTGGGGTAGAGCCGTGAGCAGGCATGGCGTCCTTATGTTTTGTAGCCGCCATTGCTTTCTAGGCCCACACTGACCGGCTGCTGGGCCCCTTGCGCAGGCGCTGGTGGGTGACAAGACCATTGCCTTCTGGCTCATGGACAAGGAGATGTACGATGGCATGGGCGCAGGAGGGTGAGTGTCCAGGATTTGGGGGTTGAATGGGCGTGATTGCCATTGTGTAGCATGGTTGTTGGCTGGGGTTGCGCCATCACTGTGATGCTCATCGCTGGGATACTCAGAGAAAGAAAGTAGAGCGCTGCACTCTGTTCACTTTCGTCTGCTGCCATCTGAAACTTAGAAAACTTACACTTAGAAATCAGTGGTGCAATGCGGTGCCTGCTGCTGCACACACATGTTGACCCTCTCACCAAGCTTGGCCACTGGGTTTGTTGTGCATTCCAGCTGCATACCAGGAGAGCATGCTGGGTCGACTTGCAACCCTGATTCTGGCAGTTCCTTGCCACTGTGGGGCAGCATTCAAATAGCCTGCCTGCTACCACCATCCCCACCCCTTACACCACCCCCCACCCCCTCCCACAGCCCCTCCAACCCCGTGGTTGACCGCGGCGTGTCCCTGCACAAGATGATCCGCCTGCTGACCATGACCCTGGGGGGCGAGTCCTACCTCACCTTCATGGGCAACGAGTTTGGCCACCCAGAGTGGATCGACTTCCCGCGCGACGACTCCCTGGACCCATCCACTGGCAGCATGGTGCCAGGCAACGGCGGGTCCCTGGAGAAGTGCAGGTGGGTGTGCGCAGGTTGCATCTTGAGCTGCACCTGTTGGGGTATCTGTTGGGCTGGTCAATGCGGTAGGGGCACATTAGCCGGGTGATTGGGGGGGGGAGAGGGGGGAGGGGTCTCAGTGGGTTTTCTTGGACCCACCGGCAGCATGGCGCCGGGCAAACGGCGGACCGCTGGAGAAGGTGGGTGTGGTAGTGGTGGGGGTGGGGGTGGGGGTGGCGGCGGGGTCGGCGGAAGGGTGTGCAATGGCGGGTCCCTGGAGAAGTGCAGGCGGGTGTGGTCATGGTGGTGGTATGGGATGTGCAAGGGGGAAATCATGGGCCGCTTGTGTGGGCCGCTTGTGCGGCTGGTGGCTACATGTTTAATGGCAAATGTCACATACAAATGTGATGCCAGCAACTCCCTGGACATCCACAGCAGCATGGTGCCATTTACTGCACATGCAGCATGAACATGGCAGCTCTTGGGGAAATGGCGGTAGGCTGGTCATTGGGGTGTTGGGAACAGACAGCAGTCCTAGACCTATATATCCAGACCTGACTGCAATGGAGGTTGTCCCCAATCTTAGTTACATGTCGTTTTAAAACGAGATGCCAAATTGAGGTCCACTGCTATTCTCACCTTGATGTTTCTGTCGCTGCGGCGGACACCCTATGGTGCTGTTTTAATCCCCGCCTTTTTTATGTTTCCTGCAGGCGTCGCTGGGACCTGTGCGACTCGCCCAACCTGAGGTACAAGCACATGGCAGCCTACGACCGCGCAATCATGCACCTGGACAAGGTAGGAATGGGTGGAGGCAAATATCCAGTCACTCGTGCCATGGCATCCCCTCAACACATCCATATCTATGCTGCATGTGGCATAATAAGCGCCTGCGTTTTGGGCACCTTGCTGTGCGCTTGGAGTGTTGGTTTGCCGGTGGCTGGAAGCAGTGTGTCAGCCGATGGTGGGAGCAAGTTAGGCATCTGTCTTGTCTAGCAAGCCCCATGCACCTGCACCCCTACACCCTGCAGCCACCTAAGTTCCGACCCCTTCCCGCGTGTGCGCAGGCCTTTGGCTTTGTTGCCGCCAGCCACACCTGGGTGAGCCGCATGAACGAGGGCGACAAGGTCATCGTGCTGGAGCGCGGCGACCTGGTATTTGTGTTCAACTTCCACCCAGTGCAGTCGTACCAGGACTACCGGGTGGGCTGCTTCCAGCCAGGGCCATACAAGGTGCGCAGCACCGCACCGCAGCCGCGCCCTACCACACTGTGTTTCTTTCTACTCAATCTCAGACTGTGCGCAATGGCATGTTACAGAGAACCAAAAGCTCTTGAAGCATTGCTTTTACCGTTAAAAGCTGATTGGAGATTGCTGCATGAAATTGCGTGTAAAGGAATATTAAAGAGCAGCTCAATGATAGAATAGAGAATGAAAGTTGCCTAATTCTTGAACGGGCATGCATGTAGAACTTAATTGATGAAAGGAAAGGCAAAAGTATATAATATGTACTGATGTTTGGGTGGATCCTGTGGCGCAGATCGTGCTGAGCAGCGACGAGGGTGCGTTTGGCGGGTGGGAGAACGCCAGCAAGAAGTACAACTCGGTGCACGCAACCGCCGAGGGCAACCACGACAGCAGGCCACACTCCTTCCAGGTGTATGCGCCCTCGCGCACAGTGGTGGTGTACGCGCCGGCAGACTTCTGCGATTCAGAGGTGCGCGGCGCAAGGGCTGTTGTTTCAATTGTGATTGTGTACCGAACATCTTGTCAAGTGTGCCATGGAGACCCACACCAATCTCCTGGGAATGCCAGGAACTTTGTGGTAGCATCTTAGTGCTGCATTTCCTGTGTGTTCCAAGCTGCGCACACCTGAGGCAAGCCCCGGGGTTCCCTGGAAATCCTGCCACAGGGCATGTACTTTGCAGCCACGGTGGCACAGGGTGCATGCTGGCAGGCATGCACCAACCTGCTTGGTCAAGTACATGGGTGGTGCAGATCCACAGGGGCCGCCCTTTGCCATACCTCTTAACCTGCCGTTGCATTCAAACGGGGTTCTGTACGCACTCTTACCATTGCCTTGCTTGCTACGTGCATTGTCCACACTCTAATCATTGCGTGCTTTCTGCAGGCTGACAGCAAGCCAACTGGCATCCCCGGGTTGGGCGTCAAGGGGATTGGCCCATACTACGAGTTCTAGGAGGGGCCAGCTGGTGTAGCTGGAGCACTGGGCACTATTGCGCAAAGTGCAGAGCTGCATTACTGAGGGGTTGTGCCCTGACTGTGGACCAACGGCAGCCATTTGGTGCCAGCAAGTGTGGTATGAAGGGGAGGCAGGGATGGCGAACAACACGAATTTGACAAGTTTGTGTCCAGCACAACAGCTTTTTCAGCAGATTACTACCATTTGCCAGCATTTTGCCTCATGAATGGCGCCTCCACGTTTAGGCAAGGGGGTAATTGTGCAGGGCTTACAGCGCTGTGAACTGCAGCAATTTTGTGCATTGACAATGTGAAGCTCCTGGCATTTGAGACAGGGTGGGTGAGCACCTACGCTGGGTGGTGGCAGAGCCTCGCATATCTGTTTTCTACAAAGTTACATCGGGCGTCCGGGCAGCGGACGCCCTTACAAGCGTGGTACAAGCCAGAGTGCTGCTGCGTTCCTCATGCTCATCTGTGTTTTCTCGTGTACGCTGACTTGCCAGTGGGCACTGCTCTGAGCACTTATGCAGGGAAGGGCTTGTGCGGGGGTTGGGCCAGAGCTAACCAAAGCTAGCAGCATGTTGAAACAACAACAGAATACCTAAGGGGAGTAGTTTGCGTGAAAGGGGCGCAGATCCTCATTATGTATGTTACATATCAGTGTGGTAAATTATGCGTTGAGCCAAGCAAGGGTTTTGGGTGACAGTGTGCATGCCAACATGCTCATCGTGTGTAGGTTATGGCATTGCTCGTTCGATATGTTGCAAAGAGACCGCGACCTGGTCAAGTCTGGCTCTAGCCTTGTAACTCCAGAATTTAACAGTGCTTTGTGGCCCACAACTATATGTGACACTCAGTCTGGCTGGTTGAACCTGATCTGAGGCCCTCAAACGTAATCCGGTGGAGTCCATATTTGATACAATCCTGGTAGGGTGTATATTACATGCACAGCGAAAGTGTCTGTTTAACAACTAACTTAGTGTGTATTAACCTGCAGCCTGTGGCGGGCCAATATGAAGCCAGGGATCACTGGTCCAGGATTCACAGGCCACCAGTGCAAGGGGGTTGGTAGTAATGGCCCCAGCTTGCAAGGCGTACGGCAAGTTTATTCCCCTTTAATTACGGCCATTTTCGGGTCGACCCAAAGTACACGATAACATCCTGGACAGATCACCTATCAATGTCCTATCAAGCCAGGAAAAAGGCTTAAGGTATAACTTAGAGTTTGTGTGTTGCAGAATCTGCGTTTGTGCCTTCTTTGGTGTCTCCGAGGCCATGCTGACCTGTTTCGCCCATCCACACCCATGCCATCACGATGAGTGCCAGCAATAAAAGCTCACACACTTAGCTCCTCTTCCCTCCAAAAGGAATCAACTGTGCCTTGTGAACAACAGTGTATGAGGTTTGTGTCCACTGGGGATCGATCGATCGAAACATATGGGGACCAAATTGCCAACTTGTTACAATGACAACTTTTGGCAGACAATGTACCAGTGCCACGCCTGTCTGGCCAGGCTGACCTTTTGATCTGAGCGGTGGACCTCTCAGTGTCCTTCTGTTTTAAGCATGGCGCCCTGGTTGAGCTCTTGGTTCCCTTCCTTCCGGCCTAGCACGCATGGGGTGGTGAGGTGGCTGGGTGGCATGGCCCACTACCAGCCCTTGGCGTTCAGAGATGCCCAGCTGGAGGACCAATACCTGCAATGGCGTTGCTCGCAATGGGCAACGACCATTGGGGAAGTCGTCACCGGTGTGGTTATCGGGGGAAGGTTCCTGCGGAGGCTGTACTTCGGCACTACAGCACCCATAACAGCGGACAGCGGCCCAGAGCCTGCCTGGGTAGCAGGTGAGCCCAAGCGGTGTTGACGTGAGAAGCCTTTGTGAACGTTGGTGTACAGTGGGTGGGCGCGCTTACAGTCTGAAGCACTGCTTGGCCTTTAAGGTTCATCCCAGCATTGGGCATGGCTATGATGTTTGGCGTTTGAATTGATCCCCACCCTCTTTGAACGGTTTAAGCAGCCCTGTTCTGGGGTTGGCTTGAGGGGAGGTGGTTTCCTCAGAGAGTCTCTGCCAGTAGATGCCTTCAAAGGCCAGGGGTGATACAGGCATGCAGGGTGGCGGTCGCGCTGCTGTTCAGGATTTAGGGTTTAGGGTTTAGGACTTGCCCTGTTTAGGGTTCGAGGCCTGTCCCTGTGTGTGCAGGGCTGGAGGCACTGCTGATGCAGGCCAGCTTCATAGCCTTCCTCTGTAGGAAGGTGAGCTCAATGACCTTAACTCGAAACCCTTTGGTGCTGTTGACCAGCATCTTAGGGTTCTCCTGAAACTTCTGGGAATTGGCGCATCGACCCTCACCCTTTGTACCCTTTGTAGGTGCACTGGGGCGCCTTCTGGCCCTACCTAAGGGAATGGCTGCTGCTGCTGAGCCTTGTGTCAGTCATGGCTATCATGCCAAAATACGCGGTGGCGTACGTCGCCGTCGCCAAGGGGGATTGCGCCAAGCGCATATGGTCGCAGGTACTGTCAACGCCACCCTTTCTGTTGCATGGTCCATACTATCACAGTCACAAGTACAGTCAACGTCTCTTTACTGGTGTATGGTCGAGTATCACAGTCGTAGGTCCAAACATAGTTACATGCCCCGTAATGCCATTGCTCCCAATACCTGCGCCTATGCCTGGCTTGCCGGCGGCAAGGAGGTGCACTAGGCGCTTGAAAACCAGGCACAGTGTGTGGTGGGTGACTACTCATTTGATTTGCCTATGGATTTTGACCCAGCTCTAACGAAGGGTAGATATTACAAGCATACCGGCTACAAAGCCAGATAAGCAATCAGCCTTGCACAAGCTTGCGCCCACCAGCCCTATCCTGACATTGCTTGTACCATTCTTGGATGTCTGTCGCCTGCAGGTCCTTAGTAACAAAGGGTAATAAGATAGTAATAGGACTATTGCCTTGTTACCCTTGGCTGTATATAGGAATGCAATGAAGTTTGTTGCAGCTGTGATGAAGACCCATGCAACAATTTGTACTTGTAACGGGGACTGGCAGGTGGGCGCACTCACCTATTGTAGTCACAACGCAATTACTTGATTAATCATGCTCATCAACATACTGCTGATCATGATCGTCATTCTAACCACAATAATAACCATATTCACACTCGCAATCGTGACCCTAACTGCCACGTGTGGTTGCAGGTGGGTGCAACCGTGGTCATGCGCCTGGGAACTGCGCCCTTGATAGGCATTCTGCAGCTACAACATTGGGCGTGCACGCTGCTTTGGAACCTCCTCCTCTACATATTCTGGGCCAGGAAGGTGCGTGTACATCTTGTAAAATTTAAATCCTGTAAATCGTGTAGTGCGCAGTGTGTGTCCCAGGAAGGTGAGTAAGGACGGAAGTCTGGTGCATTCTGGCCCTTGTAGCCTTGACTCCGGGGCCTACGACCACGTCAAAAACTGGAGAAAAAGGCCTTTTTTTTCCGAAATGCGTTCCAGTGTGATTTATACATAGGTGGAAAGCTTATGGTTTAAGGCTTCAGGAAATGTTGATAAAGCTTAGGAATGGGTTTTGAGAAAGGGCCTTATTTGGAACTGAAATGACCCCAATTTCCTACTTGAAAATATGTACCCGCACGAGGTTGCTTTCTGTGGGATAATCAAGTTGATATTGTTATGTTATTCATTATTTGCTCATTTCTTTACTTCTTTACATGTACCTGCAGGACCTTGCTCGGGGCCTCCATGGGCAGTGCAGGCAGCTCCTAGACACGCAGCCATGTGCAGCAGAGGTGTCAAAACAGCTGTTTGGCGTCATTCAGGCAAGGGGTGGGGGGCGGGTGGCTGGATCCTTAACCTTGATCATCACATCTGTTCCCTGGGATTGTTTCTACAATACACCCCTTGGCAATTGTTCCAGCGCCTCGTGACATACCGCGCAACCTTTGCACTGAGCAAGTTGGCTTGGATATTTTTTGCGAATTTTTGTAATCGGATAAGTTTACAAATTCATTTACTCTATTTGAATTCATTAGGAAATGAGGAATGAGATCCTCTAATACCGCATGGGTGATGTTGCTTGTCATTTGGTTTACTTACACATCTCAATCTATGATATTTCCACCCCCTTGACTGTTGTGTCTGCGCCCATTGCTCCAGGGGTCTCTGTGCTCCCTGGTCCCCTCCCCTGCATGCGCGCTCCAGCTGACTCCCCTGCAGCAGTGCATGGCCAGCCGCGCATTCCTCTTCTCACTCAGCAACACCGCCCCGCTCCTCGTCTCCCTGCACATCGAGCGCCGCAGCAGGGCGCACTTTTGCCAAATCCACTGCCCAGGAACCCCTGCCTCGGAGCAACAGCGCCAGCCGCCACCCTGGCTTGTTGCACTGGCTGCGAAGGTTAGCCGGGGGTTCCAATCCACGCTGGAATGGATGCTGAGGATGGATACCGAGCCCGATGAGAGGCAGCTGATTGCCACAGTGTTGGGAATGTACTGCGTGGGGTGGGTGGGGCTGGTGGGCCTCTCGGCTGCATGGGGGGCGGTGTGCACTGCGACACAGCGCTTGTGATGCGGTGCAATCCTCAGGACTCTGATTCCATTCTGGTTCCATTATTAATTCACTTCCAGTTCCAAAATTGCAATTTTGGGCGTGGGAATGCCAATTTTCGTGCTGGTCATTTGCCAATGTTCGGGAACACCCGTCAGGTCATATGATGATGCGATCCGATCTGATTCTGCTGTGCCTGGCAGTGGCGGCCAAGCCTTCCTTTCTCTTGCCACTCTGTGTGCTCACCTTACCAGCATTGCGATTCATAATCATAGGCTTCATGATGAGCTCGCTGAATGACTATATAAACCCTATATACTATATAGGAATTGTATAATAGGATAGTTTTCTGATCTGCAGTGTGCTCCTTCAGCTGGCAGTGATACTCTACTGCTGTTTCCATTTTCAGTGATCATTACCCTAGTTCGTTTTACTATTCAAAAACACCGTGGCCCGCCGGGTGTACTGTTGATGCTGTGACGCCTATCAAATGCTCACAGTCACAAGAATTGTTTGCTTCCTCCCTTTTGCCTTGTTTCACTTTTCCCGTTGCATTACTATCCGTCAGATTGCTGCATGGGGGGTAAAATAGTGTAGTTCATGCCTGAATAGGATGCATGCAATGCATGCCTGAATACCTGAATAGGATGAGTGCATTGCAACAGTTAGGTACCACTGGTTGTCCTTTGACGGTGCACACAGTGAGAACCAATCCCTATGCCCAAAAACAATATGTGGCTACTATAGTGAACGCGCGTTATTCCTTGAGAAAAACAGGCCCCAGGCTAGTTTGCTGACGATAGCAAAACAGGATGCAGTTGCTATGGCAGGGGGAATAAAAGCACAAAATAAAGCAAAGCGCAGCTTGTAGCTGGACTGGTCATATGGCAATGCAAATGCCCACCACCCCACCCACCACCAGCAAGGGGTGCAAGGGGTGTAAACTCATGCCATGAGTCATTGGGTTAAAACTCAGGTGACCCCACTCTGCCAGACCCACGGGGTGCCCCTTCAAAAACCGCTTTATGAAGTTTAAAGGCCCTGCATGTTTCTAGCGAGGCTTGCCATCTGCCCTGCGAGGTCAAACCGGGCTATTCGGGACCACGGTTTCCACAATGCATGCATATCTTAATGCGTGCATGCATATCTGAAGGCCCTTGTTAGAAAAGCAAGACGAGGAGATGGCGACGAAGTTAAAGCTCGTGATGCGCTGGCTGGGGGCCGTCGCCCGCTAACAGCCCCTGGCGTTCAAAAACGCCCAACTCGAAGACCAGTACCGGTGGCGCTGCTCGCAATGGGTGACATGCATGTTGTCTGTAAAGTAATGTAAAAACGCAAACAGATTCACGCGCATCAGCGGTGACAGCTGTTTGGCGCAATAAAGGCAAGGCATATATATATTATTGTAAATGTGTTGCGGTTTTTGGGTAAAATAATGAAACTTGAGCCATGCACATCGACGGTGGCAGCACAGCTCTTTGGCGCAATAATGTAGTAAGTAATAAAAATGAAAAGTTAGTAATGTACAGCAACGGTGACAGCTGTATTCTTTGGCTCCATCAAGGCAAGGGGTATGAAACCCTACGCCTTTAAACTTAAACCCTGAACCCTGAGCACTTAGCAGCAGTTGTGGCAGCACAGGTGTCTTGCAGCGGTCAGCCAAGGGCAATGCATACATCAAAACTTTGACTGCTCATTGGATACCCCTTCATTGTTTAATGACACACCTTGCCCAGACGCCGGTTCATTTGCATATTGGATTCTTTCTTCAGTGCTTCATCTTTCTTTTTCCTTTCTATTCCATGTTGCCGCCCTTGTATCATGCAGGCAATTGACTCACTAGAAATGTATGCCCTTTGCTACACCCTAAGTCCTAAACCCTCCTTCTCACTTCAAGGCCCGCTGTGCTTCCTGTTTCCCTCCCCCTCCTGCGCGCTCCAGCTGTCCCCCCTGTAGCAGTACGCAGCCAGCCGCGCATTCCTCTTTGCCCTCTGCAACACTCTGCTCATCGCTCTGCACAGCAGGGCACAGTTCCTCCAAATCCACTGCCCCGGAAGCCCTGCCACGCACCACCAATGCCAGCCGCCACCCTGGCGATGGCACTGGGGCAGGGGACCAGCCGGGGGTTCCAAATAGGGCTGGAGTGGTTGCAGAGGAAGGATACCGACCCCGATGAAAGGCTGCTCATCGCAGCAGGGCTGGGGTTGCTCTGCTTGGACTGGGTAGGTTTGCTGGGTTTTTCGGTCGCATGCGGTGCGCTGTGCACTGCGGCGCAGCGATTTTGATGCCCAGTGCTTCTGTGGCGGCAGCGCTTGTGACATGGCGTGTTTGATGCGACAGCGCTTTGTCCGTGAGGCAGCGGCTTTGGTGGGCGATGGGCATTTGGTGCAGCATGCTCAAGGAGAGCGCCAGGCGTCCATTGCATGGGATGCCATGTGTGCAAGGGTGGACCGGTCGTATACACCCTGTTCAGCAATGTAGGGGTGCGGCTTGGATGGCAGCGCAGGGATTGTGATATGGCAGCAGTTGATGGTTCCTTTCATGCGGCAGTCCTTTCATGGGGCAGCGCTTTTGACACGTCACATTTTAAACCGGCAGCCCTTTTTTATGCAGCGGACCACTGTGCTTTGACCAAACATAATTTATTTTGGTATGTATTTGCTCCAATTATTCCAATTTCCCTTGAGGAAGTTTCTTTCTGCCGCTTTCTTTCGACGGTTAAAATGCTTGTCATATTAGACGTGCTGTTATTGGATTCGTGGTACGTCCGATGCTGTTGGTAGGCTCAAGTCTGCAAAAAAAGTATTGTCCTTGTACTGGTCAGTTTTGTGAGAACTGAAACGTTGTTTGTTCAGACTGCTTTGTTGCAACCTTTCTGCCATTATTATAAATTTCTTTTACAGTGCAGCACCAAGTTGGGCCACGCACAGTGCCCATTTTTTTGGGGCCCCACAGAGATCATCAACAGGTGTGCAGGGGGTGGCTGTTAACCCTTACTCCGGCCTTGGGAACTATGGTTCCCAAGGCCGGAGTAAGGGTTGCAATGTTGCAATGTTAAGGTGCGCTGGTGTGCATGTGAGATCCACCATGTCAGTGTCCAAATTTACTGAAGGCGGGCTTGCATCCTAGTCGACCAGTGTTTCTCTCAAGACTTTAACCTTTAAAGTGAAGACGGTCTCTCAAAAATCTAGCTTTAGGACGGTCACCGGTGTAATCAATTATTGCCGTGTTGTTACGCAAACTCGGAGATTCTGTCACAGTGGGCTAGACCCGCATGTACACTTGAAAAAGTGAACGTAGACCAAGGGAAAGACACACCACAGGGCCTCACTTGACTTGAATTAATGTGGTGCAAGCTGCCTCACTCAGGGCCTGTGATATTTGAGATGCTAATGGTCGAGGAGTGAAACCATCGTCTTGGTTGGTTGGCGGTGTGCTGTGGCGTGAGCTCTGGCTAGTCCTCCTACCTCGGCTTCTGTGTTAACTTCCTTCCGAAGGAAGAAAGTTTTTTTCTTTGATTTCCGGTTTTCCTCACTATGATAGTACATCCAATATAATATATTATATCCACAGCCGCTGTGCGGCACAGGGTTTAACACCAGGGATGTAGGTGCCACCGGGTCACAAGGGCCTGCTGTTCAGCCCACATTGTTTTACGGGCCCTGCTGGGTATCGGCGCTAGGTCAGCGTATTCGTGATTCAGAAGGAAGAATTTACGTTACACCAAAATTTGCTGTTTGCTTGGCATTTACTGCAAGCAAACAGCAGTCGGGTGGTGTGTGAACTTTGCATCTGTTAGTAACAGGATTTGTTGTACAGCACGTGCTGGACATTTAAAACGACACCACTCGTCTCAGACTGTCTACAGGACAAAGAAAGAGCGACACGGACCACACTTTGCAAGATTGCACCATGTACTTTACTAATAGCTGCAGATGCAACACACACAACAGGATATGGTGGTCATGCCACAATGATAGTGACTGTGGCAGAGAGGCTAAAACGCAGAATCAAAACTAGACGCTCCCTGCTAGGGAGGAGTTAACAAAAAAACCATCATCTATTTCTGCTCGGCAACAATCAGCTCAACGTTTTGAATATTTTGCAAATTTTGAGAGCATGTGGAGAAGAGGCAAGCCGGGTGGTACATTTGGTGATACACATCCCCATTGCTTTGAGGACACAATGTGCGCAAGCGTTTTAGGGTTTAGGGTGTGCTCAACTCAGCCTGCCATTCCTCTCCTAACCTGCCATAGCTTCCATACCCTGCTGCGGCCTTGCTGGCAATTGGCACATCCCCCAGAAAAGTTAGTGTTCTATACTGCGTTTTAATTGGTGGTTAGCCCACTTGATGGTGGTGAGTGGCTGCCAAGTATCCCCGCTTTGCTCAAGCCAAAACCCCCGCTCAGCTTGTAGAGCCCTCCCACCCGCTGCCGTAGTTGCCATGCGTTGCTGTGGACCTCCAGGATGGGGGCCCCCTCCATTTGGTTTTCGAACTGCTTGCAAATAGCTGGCCATCCCCCTTGATGGCAAGCACCCAAAACCCTAAAACCCTAAACGGTCCCCCTTGCTGCCAAGCACGCCCGTTCGTCAGGTTCACATGCACCCAGAAAATGAGGCATGGACATAGCTGAAAGGGGAAGGCGGAAAGACGTCCCCTGCCCCATGATTAGTGCTGTCCCCATACGTAAATTGATCACCCCAGGACCCCATGGTTTGGCTTCCCTGGCTCCTGTTATCCCCCCCTTCCTTCCCCACCTCCTCGCCTATGGTACCGTCCCTTGACCCACCCACCACCTCAAGCGCTTCCTTGGGTGCCTGCACACCAGCGTCCACCTGTGGCGCATCCCCTGATCTGTTGCCGCTGCTGCCGCTGCTGGTGGTGCTGCTGCTGCTGGTGGTGGTAGTGGTGGTGGTGACGGTGGTGACGGTGGTGGTGGTGGTGGTGGTGGTGGAGTCGCTGTTCTCGAGGGAGGCGGTGGCCCCTAGGATGGGCAGGGGCGCCAGCTTGGGCTCTGGGAACAGGCACTTGGTGGCGCCAAAGTTGTCCATGACCTCGCCTACCAGCTTCTGCAAGAGGGAAATGATGCGTGTCAGTATTGGTACTATTATGGATATTACTACCAACCTATCAAGTTACATTTTTTATCGCTTCCAGAGTCACTGAATGTACAGATTTGGCTTGGCAATTTCTTGCATTTTAATAAAAACCCATGCCAATAGTTTTCCCCTCCATTTTCATTTATCGACATATCTTATGCACTCACCTGCGGCACCCCCTGCGCCTCCAATGCCAGCATGATGTAGCTGGCCACAATCACCCAGTGGTCCTGATTTAGGCCCATAGCACGGATGAGGGGGGTGTATTGCGCCACCGGATCCTGGCCCCGGTAGGCGGCGGGCCCCTCGAAAATGGTGGCCATGAATTGGACCTGTGGGGGGGGAGGGAGGGGGCGTAAGAGGGTGTCAGAGGGGCGAGAGATGGAGGGGAAAGTGGTTGCTTTTTTGGCTGTAATGCTAAAACGCATGCCACCCCCCTGCTCCAACAAAAGCCAGTGGCCGTTTGCAACCCTAGGTACTCCTGTCCTTCTTGACAAAGACCACTGCCCCACGCAAGCTCGAGGTTCAAAATCAAGTTTTAATTGACCGCATGCCCCCTTATGCCAAAATACTCTTCCTGGCTACGCACGTCCACCCAATGGAAGGGATGCACCCCCGTGGGGTCACCAAGCGCCTGCTTGTAAGTGAAAGCCACCACACCACCCACAGGGATCAGGGCGGTTGACCCATTGTCTGTGCGCATGCTTTACCCGGTTCAGGGTTGAGGTGATACGGTGGGGCCATGTGCCTGCGTGCACGCTCTCGTCTAATGTAAGGGTTTAGGGTTTCGGGCTGGCCATTTGCCCTTCCCTGGTTGCTCACGCTGTGCATGCCCACCCTGTTGCAAACCCTGTGGATGGTTTACACTTTAGGATTTGGGGTTGGCCCACTTGCCCTTACCTTGCTGCTTACAGTGCTGTGCACATCCACCCCATTAGAAACTTGCACCACTTTACGATTTAGTTGTTAAGGTTTTATAGGGTTTACTCTACCTGGTTGCTCACAGCGCTGTGCATATCCACTCCATCAAAGAAGTGCACCAGCCTGGGGTCGCCAATCGCTTGGTTGTATGTGTCCGCCACCACCGCAGCAACAGTGGCCAGACCCCCAATTCGCTCAACAAGGGAGGTGGTGCGGTGGGAGCCTGAAGGGGGGGCAAGAAATCTGGGTGGGAGATGGGGGACTTGCACAGGGGCCAAGGGCGAGGGAGGGGGAAAGAGGGGGGAGGGCACTCAGTGGTGATGGGTCAGGAGTGACGGCAAGCCCTGAAGCTATTTCCGCCAGGGAACCCCACCTGAGCCCTAACCCTTGCCCTGACATTGCCACCCTCCCCGTTGAGGCAGCTTGCCAACCCTTACCAGGAGGACTGCATACATCACTGCAGCACCAGGGCTCGCATTGCAATGCACACAGTAGGATGATGGTTCACACATCACATGGATTCGCATTCACATTTCAAGATTTGAGCCACATCTTGGCACCTTGGTGACAACATTTGTTCCCCCTGTTCCTTAGGATGGGCTTTGCCCTGCTCATGGCATGATGGCAGCCAGCAGGTTTTAGCCCCTAGTATCACTACTTTTGAATTCCTCCTGACCTTGCCAATGGACCCTGACACTGGACCCTGGATCCTGGACCCTGAAACCCACCTCTGAGGAAGTGCAGATAGGCAAAACTGGGATCTAAAACTGAAGAAAGAGGAGTTGAAACCCACCTGCAGACGATCCACCTGCGGACGATCCGCTCATCCACACGCCATCCCCCTCAGCCATTCCAGGTGTGGCAGTGCCCTCCACCACCCCCTGGGAGCCGCCACTGCCCCAACTGTCAGCCACCTGCATGGCATGAGGGATATTATGTACATTTTTAAGAAGCTCTCCAAGAGAACAGGGTCCCGGGTTAGAAAAGCACTAACCAGGGTGTGGGGTGCAGAAATCAAGGAATTTAGGTCGCAAATCCCACCTGCACAACGGCGTGTGGCGCCGACCCAGCTGGCGCCACTTCTGCTGGGAAACCCTTGATAGGGCTTTCGGACCTGTCCATGTTGATAGAGACGGGGGGCGAGCGGCGCGCAAACTTCTGCAGGGTCTCAATGATTTGGCCCGCTGAGGGGCGCATGGCAGCGTCTTTGTCCAGGCAGGCCCAGACCAGGTCCTTGGCAGTCTGGCAACACTCCTCAGGCACCCTGCATGAGCGGACCAGGGTTTGAAATTGGGGGTTAGGGTATTGGTGATGAAGTCTGGCAGCACTCTTCAGGCACACAAGCATTCAGGGCTCAATTGGGTTGGAACTAGCAGCAACGGTCCGATTACAGGTTTCCAAAGTATGATTGTCAGCTTGTAATATTGTTACTAATAACAATAACAATTATGCTAATGGTAGGGTTTGCCAGCGCACCGTATGTCCCTGATGTGGCCCCTCCTGGGCACCCCCCCGGTGATCATCTCCATTAAATTGACCCCAAACGCAATGCGCTGAATAGGGTTTAGGGTTTAGCTAGGGTTAGGATCTAAGGTTTGCCACGCACCGTATGTCCCTGATGTGGCCCCTCCTGGGCACCCCCCCAGTGATCATCTCCATTAAATTGACCCCAAACGCAATGCGCTGGATAGGGTTTAGGGTTTAGCTAGTGTTAGGATCTAGGGTATCCCAGCGCACCGTATGTCCCTGATGTGGCCCCTCCTGGGCACCCCCCCGGTGATCATCTCCCATAGGATGACCCCAAACGCATACACATCCACCTTCTCGTTGCACTTGTGCTGGTCAAAGAGCTCGGGCGCCATGTAGGCAAATGTGCCGTGCATTTCCACGGTCACCAGGGTGTTGTTTGCCACCCGGGCGAGCCCCACGTCCGCGATTTTGGCCCCCGCGGTGGCTGTGAGGAGCACATTTGAGGACTTCATGTCGAAATGGATGGTGTGGCGGGAGTGGAGGAAGTGGAGGCCCAGGGCGATGTCCATGGCGATGCGGGGGCCCCTGCGGGATGCGGGAGTCTGAATGAGTTATAGGTTTCATACCCATAGAAGGGAGGGGGGCTAGGAGTGGAGTGCAATGCGGGGGCAGTGGGGGCAGTGCAGTGTGGGGGACAATGGGCAGCAGTGTAGTGTGGCAGGCAATGCAGTGTCAGGGGCAGTGCAAGGGTGGGGCAATGCGAGGGTGGTTGTGAGGGTTAAGATAGCGCTTGCAGATGTCACATCACAGATCTTGCACCCAATAAGCCCTCGTTTTCAACACCACCCACCTGACATCCCACCGCCCAATGCCCTTCTCAATCGCCCCCTGCAGGCACCCCCCTTGCATCAGCTCAGTGACCAGCATCGGCCTGTTGCTGCCCAATTCCATGGCCACACCCAGGAACTGCACCACATAGGGCGACTGCAGCTGCCGCAGCAGCACAATCTCCTGGCAGAAGGCGTGGCGCTGGGAGGGCGAGGCGGTGGCGGCCCCCGTGAGGAGCTTGATGGCGATGGGGAGGCGGCCGTTGAGGCGGCCCCGGTACACCTGCAGGTTGGGGGGAGTGGTGGGTGTGGCGGTGGGGGAGTGGGTGTTTGGGGGATTTTCTCCTTCCAATTTGCACAGCAACCTTCAAGAACTAGATCTGCTTGGGGCCAAGACACAGCCACTCTTCCCAAAAACGCCTACACACCCTGCTCGCAACATTAGTGATTCAACGGTGCTTCAAATGCTGGGCTTCCGCTTTGCTCCAAACTCTAACCCACCTTGCCGTATGCCCCCTCGCCCAGCAGGGTGTCCTCCCCGTTGTTGTTCTTCACAATCTCAACCTGCTCAGGGTCGATGATGCAGCTGCTCCACAGCATCTCCTGGGATGCGTCCGCCAGCTGCTGCTTGAGTGCAGCAACATCCTTTGCACGGCGGGGGTAGGGCGGGCGGTTGGAGCTGCGGGGGGTGGGAGTGGGTGGGCGGGGGAGGCGACGTAGATGGTGTTGGTATTTTGTGGGTGGTCCTGGCGTTTGTGGGGGAGAGGTGCAAAATGGACCTTACTATCCGGTAATGCGATGCATTATTTTGAGGGGGCCCCAAGATATGATTGGAACCCTTGATTGTGACTTGAGGGGCCTGTAACCTAGACACACCCTAGCTAAGGGTTCACCCTCACCTCGCTAGCAGTGTATCGCTGTCAAAGGCGGTGAGGGTGGAGGGCGGGGGGGTGATGGCCTTGACGTGGTAGCCCGGGGGGTCTGCAAGGGGGTGGGGGTGGTGTTCATCGGTGCAGGGCTGGGGTGTGCAGGGGTGTGGTGGGGTGGCCGTGGGTGCAAAGTGGGTGCTTTGGGGTGTGACTGGGCATGGATTTCTCACAGCCAAAGCTTGTGCCATAAAGGCCTGTGGCAGGGGGGGATGTCTTGCCCGTGTTGCCAGAGTGCATGGACCCGCCAGGTGGTGACAGGGCTGACACACACATGCATCAACTGTGCCCTAGCCCTAGCACAGCCACAGCCACAGCCACAGCCACCACAAGCACGCGCCTGTGGCCCAGTCCCACCACCAGTTGGCCACACTGGGGTGGCACGAAGCACATTGAAAACCCTTCCACTCAACTAAGTATTACCCCAAACCCTACCCAGCGGGCTTGCAGGGTGGCAGTCGGAAGGCGCAAGTGAAACGTAATACCTGAAGCCCTCAGCCCTAATGCAGCGGCCCTGAACATACCCATTGGTTCGTCAGTAGCCACAGCAACATCTGCAGCCTTGTCATTTCCCCCAGCTGCTGCCCGCATCATGAGCCTGCGCTTCCGCCCCAGTACCCACCACCCAGTCCCCACCAGGGCCACAGCCGCTGCCACCGAGGCGCCCCATGCAAGCGCTTTGGTGAGCTGGTGGTGGGTGGTGGGGGTGGCAGTGGTGGTGGTGGGGAGTGGGGTGTTTAGGCTGGCGGGCGGCATCTTCGGGTGCGTCCCACAACAAAGGGATGGTGGCGCATCTGATTGAGGGCCTGTAGGAGGGTGGGAGGAGAGGGTTTTATTGCTGGGAAGGGAGCTCCCGGGAGCTTTTGTGGGGGTCTGATCGGCTTGGTGGGCAGCGGAGTGTGCGTTTCCAGGGCGACCTATAGCTTGTTGGTGTAGGGTCTCGGCCCTAGGGTTAAGCCAAGCACGAGGTGGTTCAAGATCCACCCACGGTGGAACTATGTCCGTCTTGAGCAACGGTGCATATGTAGAGCCGGTTCAATGCGGTCCCTACGCATGCTGGAACGGGTGCAAACCCCAGGCCCCCAGGCCCCTAGGCCCCGGGCCTTGGAATGTGATGGCCCGTTGGGCTCGCATGTGCACATGGAAGGATTGGAACTGAACCCAGACAGGGCTATCCAGCCAAGCAAGATGTACAAGGTGTGCCGTGCATGTCACACGCCTGCTACGGTCTGCCTGACATGGTTGTGCGATGCGACATAGTCAAACTAAGATCGCACGCATGCACCCGCAACTACACACACCGTGAGCAACCGTGGTGCACAGTCGTGCGTGTGAGCGTGCGAAAACCTGCGAGGATCTGTAGCCGCAACTTTTCGACTCCCCCTCTTTGCAAGTGCCGCAGTTCCGGAACCTTTGAGTAGGGATGCTATGGGTAGCTACTGTGGAGGCGATGGCCACACTGCCCAAGCCACCCCCTCTACCAACCATCCAAAGACACGAAAGACGTTACCCAGCTCGTGGATTTATACCATCTACCCATATTGGCGACCTGTCTAGCGGTTCGTCGGTTAAGGGCAACTCGCGCGCACCTTCTCGCCTAGAGCGCTTTAGATGGCTGGAGCAGTGGAGCCGATGTGTGTGTGGTTCGATCCAAAGCAGTGGTCCGGAGCATGGGTTTAATGCCACCGTCGGCAAACGAATGGCGGGCAAGAGATGGACACGTTGCTGTGAGGATGCTTTGTCTATGCCTGTGTTCGCCCCCAAAAAGGAAGAACTTTCGAACGAACGCCCCTGATCGCCCTACAACTTTTCAACGCGAGCCATATTTCCACACTGCCTGCTGCAATTCTGCTCCCAGAGGATCGGATTTGGGCCAGAAATTACATCATAAAGCGTCATTTGCCTATTATTACAGGAACTCACACAAAATACATGTATTGTTTGTATGCGGCCACGTCTCCTTGCCCAGAATAGGCCTACAAGGTTTTCGTGCCTGGTAGGCGTGGCATCAGAGCTGGCAGTTGTCATTATCATACATACAAACTGCCCCGCACGTTTCCACCCGTGCTTAAAGGCCTCTGGCAGGAGGCTTACATCTTGTCTGTGTACGGCTGGCACCAACGAAGCAGCACCTATTAGGATAAAATCTGCACCTCACCTGAAGCCACTAAAATATTTTCAAGGTGCACAACAATCAATGGGGGCGGTCTTCAGCAGTGGTCGGGCCGTCCGTATATGCATGGCAGGCAGGTTGCGCTCCAACCACTGGTGGCCACTCCTGAGGGGCAAAGGTCCTCAGCACCTGCAATTTTGAAGACAAGCAAGCAAGCAAGATGTGCATCACAGGCGTTCAGGTTTTTTGGTCCCTCCACTTCAGGTGCAATCTTCCCCACCTGAGGAGCAACCTCACACCGTGCACTGTAGGCTTGCACAGGCCTTACCCCTCAACTGCAGTGCATTGTATATGGCGGTGCACCCATGTCACTCAGTGATACAGCTTTTTCAAACTTGTCATCAACACTGTCCTCATCAGGTGTAGTGTATCCATGCACCTTCGCTCCCACCCCTAGTCTAGTGCACTGTGTGTATGTGCACACTCAGTTTTCACTGCAAGCGCCAACTCCTCCAGACTCAGTGCACTGCTTGCACCCCCTTGGCGGGTACCTTGTGTTGCTTATCGTTTGGGGCGCGAGTGGGAAGAGCTGCAGAAGGTGCTTGTTGTAAAACGTTTCTTGTGCAGCGGCCATACAAAGCTTTACCTGCCAGCGCCAAGCCCCCTTGCACCAAGCCCCCTTGATCGATCAATCCACTACCAGCCCTTTGTGCAATGCTGCCAATGCACTCCACATTTTGCAACGCTGGCCGCACCTTGCAGCACACCACCCTTGTGAAGGGAGACCTATCCCTAGAACCAGAGAAGGGTGTGTGTCGTCATGCCGGTCTGGCACCCTTAGGGTATTCAAAGCAGGTTGTGGGCACACAGGCCCAGCAATACAGCCACGTTACCACGCCGTACAGGTAGCAATGCCTCACCAGACATCCTGATTGGATCTCTCACAGAGGACCAAACTGCTCGCCAGCCACTGCCTTCCGACCCTAGCCCAGGATCTCTCGCCCTGCCTTACCCCACTTGCCCCAGGAACCTCACCCTATGGCTCTTCAACTGTGTTGTCAGCGTACGGGGTGACAACCTTTTTGTTGCAAAATGTTGCGCCCCTCCTATGGTTTTGTGCCCTGTTGTGTGTGTTGTGCCTGGCTATGCCCTGTGGGCGTTTCCTTTCTTTCTTTCTTCTTTCTTTTGTGAGGCTCAGCTTGCAAGCATCCAATGCTCTTGTGAGGCGGCCCAGGTTGGATCCCTGCATGTCACTGTCAAATAAACTCTTGTACAATAACTGCTTGTAAATTTGCACTTTTGCACCCTTTTGGTCGAAGCCAGCCCTGATCCTTTCCAGCAGAGCAGCAACGGGGAGAAATGCAGTGGCCACCTGGGGGTAAAACCCTCGTGAGGGTCTGGGTGTAATTGATTATGGGTAAGACACCACCCCCTTGTAGTAGAGTAGAGTAGGCGGAAAACAGCCGATACTTTTACCGAAGTGAGTTTTAAGTGAAACCTACAACAGGTAGTAGAGAGTTGCTGGTCGAGCTTGTGGTGAAAACAGCGTGGTTTGTGCGAGAGAAACGGCTCGAGAGCATAAGAAGTGCTCAGAACCAACTGCAGCAGTCATCACAGTGCCAAGCCTTCCACGCACCAAGCAAACCTACCACGTTTCGGGTATTAGATCGCGCAAGACTTGGCTTTCTATCCTTGCGTCGCCTGGTTGAATCTGTCTGACTTCGTTGCTACAACAGTTTGTCAGTTACTGGCCATTGACCACGCCGGTCGTTTCCTACCTATTTCCTGCTCGAGACACAATGCAGGCCACAATGCAGCACTCGTTGCTGCAGCGTTCCAGCCTATCTGCAGCTCCCATCAGGCGGTCATCCACCGTGGTGGCCCACCTCAAGCCTTCCCTTGCTCGCTCGTCCCTGAGGCAGTGCAATCATCTGTCCGGCACATGCCCGTGCCATGGCATCTCAAGGAAGGTGGCCCAGAGGGGCAGCCTGGTGGTGTCCAACGTGTCCAACAACGGCGTTGTCGTTGTAACGCCACCAACCAACTCGCAGCCCGTCCACAAGCGCGACAAAGACACCTTGAAGGAGGCTGCAAGGCAGTACCGCAGGACGGTGGGTGACCGAAACCCCCAACCCATGTCTGCATGCAAGCGGTGGCCCCCAAACCACACTCGTGTAACGTATTATTTGTCCAGCAGCGCGATCCACTGCTTTCCAATTGGGGTTGCCTGGCAGCCCGCATTGCCCCTGCGCTTCTAGTCTTCGTCCAGCACCTGCGCGTGGAACCTACCACATGCACCCGTGCCTGTTGCACCTGCACACCGCCTTGTTATTCTGGAATGTTTCTACCAATGCTACGTCGTGTTAACGCTGCCTGGCTGCAGGTCTTCGACTTCGATGACTGGGCACACCATCGCACCAACAGGCGCTTCCTCCGCCATATGATGGGCATGCTCAGGTGAGTCCTCAGTGGCGTTTACGCCAGTGCACCCTCTCACCTATGCATGCTACAGCGATCTGCTGCACCCAGGCACCCAGAACTCCGCTGTCTAACTCAATTGGCTCCAGTGCACTAGCTGTATGCACATCACCCCTCTGTGTTTACCACCTGCTGCATTGCCCACCACCCCCACCTGTACCTCAGCCAGCAACCCAACCACCACCCCTGCACCTGCAAAGCATTGCGTAGCCCTACTCTTGCACCTATATCTAACCTCACCGCTGTCTCTATTATTACCAGCCCACTTCTTGACAGACTCCCACCTGACCCCTCCCTGCCCTCCCACTGTGCAGCTCCCGCGTGGTGTGGGGACTTGCAGGCCCAGTGGCATATGCCGTGTCGGTGGCGGCTGCGGTGTGCCTGTACCAGTCCGCCCTCACGGTACGCCCACCCACCCACGACCACCACTGTGTGCTCCCGCCTGTGCAACAATGCCTCATAGCACCGTGCTGCAGCTGTCTAGGTTGTTAAAGCCTCCCACGGCCAGATGCCTGTTGGCTCCCTACCTTCCTTGATTGGATGCCTGACCTGGTTGCCAAGGTCCTACACACTTGACTACCAACATAGGGGTGTTTCCTTTGTGCTAAAAACCTGTTACGCAACACACGCAGGCTGGCCTGATCCCTGACTTCATGCCTGACCTGGCTGTCAAGACCCTTGGCCCCTTCACCCTCAGCTCATTCGCACTGTCCCTGCTGCTGGTCTTCCGCACCAACGCCAGCTACGAGCGGTACGATCGAACTCCAAAACCCTTTGCTAGGGTACCATTTATGCCAAGGTAGCAACCATGCCAGGGGTGAATGCAGAATTTGCTCCAACTCCGCTTGCATGGCGCTCAGTGCCTTGCGTCTGCACCCACCTACTGTGCACTTGCACGCCCGTAGAAAACACAGCTGGCACCTGTCTAGGGTTTATGATTTCAGGTCTGGCGTGGCTCGCACGTTGCACGTTTAATAGCGCCTGGGACACACTGGCTGCGTTGGCTGTGCTAGTCGCTCAATCCCATTGCTGTGTGGTGTGCAGGTGGGATGGCGCACGCAAGATGTGGGGGCTGGTTGTCAACAGGTCACGCGACCTGGCCCGCCAGGGGCTTGTGTGGATCAAGGACCCAGCACTCAGGGTACGGAATGCAACCTTCAACCCTAACTCTGAGTCATCGCCCTTCAGGTATGCGCCTTAATCTTAACTATACTGGTGGATGAAGAGCACAACGCTCAGGGTACAAAATGCAACCACAAACTCTGAGCCAGCCAGATATGTTCCCACGTGCTCTTAAACCCAAACCCACTCTGAATAACAGCTTTATGTAACCCATTGTTTGCATGGTGAGGTACTGGCTGTTGCAGGCCATGTGACAGCAACCGGGACAGCTTGGGCAGGGCAGGCTGTGTTACTTGCCCAAGCTGGCAGCGCAGCGCGTAGTGCACCGCGCACCCAATGCCCTTGACCATTACAGCTAACTCATTGCACAGTGAATGCGCCTGTTCCAGACAGCTGGCATAGCTATTCTGTACCTTGTTGTTTGTGATTCACAGGACGCCCACGGATGTAGGCCATCAGCAGGCCGATGACCGCACACTAGCTCCCTTTTCTATTTCTTTTGTTTACAGGTGTAACTCTTACCTTGTGATTTGCAGGACGCGCACGCCCGCTGGACGAAGGCCATCAGCAAGTCCATGACCGCGCACTTCCGCACAGACCGCGAGATGACGGAGATGCTGACCGGCGTGCTCACGCCCAAGGAGATAGAGATGGTGTGCAAGGCAGGCCACGGCCCACACGCGGTGCTCAACGTACGTATGCATGGGATACAAGTGCAAATGGAAGAGTTTGTCAATGAAGCGAAGATATATATTTTGCCCTGTCCCTACACAAGGTCCACCTGGAACTGTGCAGTCCCATCCCTCCTTCCTTAGCGCCATCCTGCTGTCAAATGCATCCATCAGCAAACACTTTCACCCACTTGCACTCCAGGTTGCTTTCAGCGCTGGGTTCTGACCACACCTGTGCCAACATGTGACATTCACCTGCTGTTTCCTCCATAGCCAACTGACAAGTGCGGATTCTTTTCCCTGCAGGTGCTGACCAAGATTCAGGACAAGGCTGGCCTGGACTATGCTCAGAAGCGGTCCATGGACATGAACATCACCAACTTCTCGGATTGCATCGGGGGCTGCGAGCGCATCCTGCGCACGCCCATCCCTCTGTCCTACACACGGTGAGCACCTGGAGACCACATGCCTGTTGGACACTTAGTACAAGAATAGTCGTCTGGCCCCTTCCATCGTTTTCGTTGCCTAACTGGCCCTGCAACAAGTCCTGTCAAGCTCTACCTTCCATTTGCAAAACAGCACTTTGCAAGCACACCTCCCGCTTCCTCTGCTGTGGCTCATCATGTGATATTTAAAATACACCCAACACCCTTCTCAATACCTTCTCAAACCCCCGCAGGCACACCTCCCGCTTCCTGATCATGTGGCTCACCTTTGTGCCATTCACCCTGTGGGACACATGCGGCTGGGCCACCATCTTCTACACAGGCATCACTGCCTTCCTGCTGCTGGGGATTGAGGAGATTGGCGTGTCCATTGAGGAGCCATTCTCCATCCTGCCACTGGAGGTGAGCACCTGCTGATGGACCCCTGATTACTGTGGTTTCCAGATGTACTGGGCAGGGGCTTTCTGCATGTGACATATGGTGTACGGGACTAGGGCGAGACAGATCTGGGTGGGACAAGCTGTGCAGGCGCTGCATGCAATTATGGCGCCTGTGGCACTTCCTCGCCGCTGTGGGTCAGAGGCGCATTTGCTGCATTTAATTGCCATCCCACAAACTTTTTGTGTAACCCCAGAATCACCCTGCTGACCCTTGGACCGCCCTCTGTGTGCAGACCATCAGCGGCACCATTGAGCGCAACATCACTGGCATGATGAACTATGACGACTCCAATGTGACCATGGTGCTGGAGGACATCGAGGCAAGCGAGCCAGTGAAGACCGCTGTCAATGTTTGAGCAGGCACATCCATGTACCGGGGCGCAGCGATGGACATTCAGGCAGGCTTGGGGATATCGGCCTGGATAGCTGGGCTGCCTCTTGCGAGGGGTTCCTGAGATTGCAGCGTGCAGTGTACTTTGTTGACTATGACTTGGGGGGCTAGCTCAAGATGTGCGCTACCATAAAACACTGAATGCGGAAGGGGAAGGTGGAATTATGGGGGTTTCTATTTGTTTTGAGGGGATCATTTCTTGGAAAGCTAATGCATTAGCACATTGGCCTATGGTGCGTTTTTCATCCGTTAGTTTATTCATGGCTTTTATATGCGGGAACGTGCAGAGTTAGTGTGCGTGCTCTCAAGAAATTGTGCTGGTCTACACAACGCCTTTGGGCCGTTAAGCACGCTACATATACTGCACTGAGTGCTGAGTTTTAGCACTTTTTGAAGCACAGCAGAGCGTGTTGGACCTTTGCTCAAGGGGTCACTATCATTCTGCAGCAAGGCATATCATTCTTTACCGGCTTGCTGTCAGATATTATTAGCTGTTTTTCGTGGGGATGTGCTTTGCATAGCGCAGTGCATAGCATGCAACAGCAACCCCTTTGCGTATACTGTTTATGCAAGTTTTTCTCGCGTGCTGCAATGACAGCAACAGTTGCCTTGGGAGGCACTGTTTAGGGTCCAGGGTCGGTCATTGGGTACAGTGACTTTCTTTCTTTGTTGCGCCAAGGGGCAAGTGACTGTAACACGCCCTAGTTATCTAACTTATGCGTGGACATGACCATCGGCGTTGGGCTGCAGTATCCATGTGGCCAGCCGTTGGGCGTTCTGAACTAGGGATAAACCATGCTGCAGCTCAGTGTCTGACTTGCAATGCCTTCGCTGTGTGTTGTGTGCCACTCTCCATCCCATTGGTTCACCCTTAGCCTGGCTAACAAAACCTATGCCTCAACCCGCCTGACACCTGGTGGTGCATGCAATAATAACTTCAACTCAGCAACTGCACCGGTCCTTCAGTTCTTACCAAGGGGTATAGGGTTATCCTTTGATACCCCTTGGCTCTTACAATGCATGCGGTGCGATCACGGAAGGCACTCCTACACTGTAAAGAGCCTTCGCCCCAATTGGAGCCTCTTGCCATGACGTTCCAAGTTGTTGAGATGGCCCATCTTTGTTTGTCGGCGTATCTATGCGACAAGCACACGCTCCACACCCTCTGCAATTCCATGCATGTATGCGCGTTCTTCTCTGCGAGCCCATTGAGGTGGAATAGGAAATATTAGCATATTTAAATAGGAAGACGTTTACCGCTCTTAGGCAGGGGGTTGCGGCAAAGTTGCAGTAAGCGAAGCATGGTTGAGCCTTGGTTCAGGCTGTTCTGGCATGTGCAGATGGGTATGGGCACTGGGCACTGCCATAGACGCCAAGCAATCGCCGTCGCGGCGACCAATATGCGTAGCAATGCGGTGGTCCTGCTGGGCAGTGTTGACTTACAGGTTGACAGTTTGCCTTCCCGCTGACTGGATAGGGTGGAGAGGTGTCCCTTTCTGTTCTGCGGGGCCACGTCCTATGCCTAATAAGCACTTTGAGTCGTGACTTACTCGAGTCGTTTCGTCGTTCTGGACCGCACCCATGCGCCAATTTCTTAAACCTCCTATGCAGCTCGCTGTATTCTACCTGTTTTTCCTCGCCCACCACCGCGCTGGATCGATCGGACACTTAGCTCAGCGAGGTGTGGCCTATCAAATGCTGAACCGGTGAACCGGGTGCAATTCGAACGATAATCGAAGTATTGGATACCGACTGGACCTGTATACTGAGGTTGTGGGCCCATGTCCATCGTCGGCAATATAGTAGTAAAGAGCAGTGCTTGGTCCTCTCACCGAGCAAGGCAAGCGTCAGGTTCGAACAAGGTGGGGCTTACTACACAGCACCTAGTTACCGCAATGTGGACCCTACCCACGCCCTCCCAGTGGTAGGAAGCACACTGATGCCGTGGCACCGCAGTCGTTGCGACGCCCAAAGCTTGTGTGCCTGTTAGGTGGTATGTACGAGTGCAGGTGCTCCTGTGTAGGTCAGCGCCCACAGGAACTGTGCGCAGAACTTGCAAGAGGATAGCTTTATACTCAAGATTGCGGTAGCGGGGGGCGACAGGCGAAAGACGCTGCAAGCTATTACGCCTGTCACTCCCTCTACCGCAACCTCGAGTATGTGAATTGGACTCTTTCCTTGTCCCCAGTGTTCTCAACCCTATTACCCTGCTGCCACTGCTGCCCCAGGTTTAGCCTCGCCCAGTTGGAAGGGCTCAGGCTTGAGGACGACCAATAGTTTCAATGCCCACGAGCTATTGGGGAGTACTAGGCTTGAGCCCGAAGCTTCGTTGCGTGTATCACCCTCCTCCTCCTCCCTGCACATGCTACCCAAGTACGCAGCTGCCATTGCACTCCAATTCGAACAGCCACCGGCACCAAGGAGCCTATTGAACCAGTGGGCTTCGCTATGCGCTGAGCGCGAGCCAGTGAAGCTTCCGCCTCGGCTTCTGGATGCGCTCACCAAGGCTGTGCGTGCAATCTAGCCATGGGGCAGGACCTGCTCCTGTGGTGGCAGCTTGTAAAAGGACCTCGATGCTGCTCTGGCTGCTGGTCAGCTTCCTGTTTGCAGCAACTAGGAATGCTGCAACGGGGGTGCTTGCACACCAGCACGAAAGGGTGAGTGAGTGGTTCAAGTGTGGCACACAGCCTGCTGAGGGGGCAGGCGTTTCACGAGGGTTTGGGTTTGCTGGGCAATTCAATTGGCGTTGGGCAGCGCAGGGACTCAAGGTGCCTGTTTGTCTTTCTGCATGTTGCAAGTATCATAAGAGTGTGCACAAGCTCCTACGCAGTATGCTGCATGCCAGGCAAAACTGCAGTGCACAAAGGCCAAGTGTCACCACTGCAGCAGTGGACGGGTTTGGCCTTGACCCCATGCTTTTCAACTTTCAGGTACCGCACTCTCAGTTAAGTGCTTCTACCAGTGAGCAATACGCAGCTGATGAGGGTGAGTACGCAAAACAGGCTCCTGTCTGGCATGCAATTCCTCGGGCGGCCGCTGCATGGTGCACTCAGGCTCTAGAGCATGTCATGGCATGTGTGCATCATACACTGCAAGAAGTGGCTATCAGGGCCCCTATCATACTGTACACTGTGGCGTGGGTGCACCACAGTCACCACGCACGTTGCACGCTGCTTTCACACCCTAGTGCGCCACATCACCATCACATGCCATCTCGTTACACAGTGGGCCGCTTGCAGGCCTGGTGATCACTTCTCCCGGCGTGACTGTGGGTGGGTGCCACTGCCTCCCCGACCCATATGAGTACACCACTCCGCCCTTTGAGGGGCAGTACCTGCGGTCGCCCTACAGGTGAGGAGTTGCTTTGGGTTGAGGATTAAGGTTGTTTTGGGTAGGTGAGGGCGTGCATTGTATCCACCACCACTTAGGATGTCAATTCCGGAATAACTAGTGATAGGTTTGGCAAGTATGTACATTTGTGACAAGCACAAAGACATTGTGAGTGCCCCTGTGAATAATAATCAATGGAATGTGTCACCCCCACCCAGCAACATTACGCGCAGGTATTGCAAAGGGCCAACGCTATGAGATTGCTGTGGATGAGAGGTTTTCTTATGACAAGTTGGGTGCTGGGTTTGTAGACGGTTGGTTTTAGTTCTATCGTGGCGGTTTGATCCTTGTAGGGAAAAACCAGCGAAATACATACGCTTTTTGAATAATAATGAAAAATGTCACTTTTTACATGAAGTTATTATCTTTTACTTCAATTTTCCATCCCTGCTTCGCTTCCTTTTTGTTTGTTGATTTCTTACTGTCATCCGCGACCTGATGATCTGCACATGATCTGTAATGCGCAGATCATCCATTGTAATGCGATGATCTGCATTACAAGACCATCACCACTCCCCATTTTCCTTCCTCTATAATGGTTCTTTCTGTCCTGCAGGCACTGCTACACGCCTCTCCCGGACCTGCTGGGTCCTGAGGTGCCCATCCCTGTGTGCAAAGTGGACCCAGCCTCTTGTGCCCACTTCCCCCCTCTGCAGCACGCTGCAGGCTTCTACTTTGACTACTGCTTGCCTGGTATGCAGAGTAGGGCATTAGGGTTTAGGGTCTACCTACGAGGTATGAAAAGTAGGGCAATCATGGGATTAGTCCCAAATATCCAACTTTTGTGCAAATTAAATTCCAAATCTGTTTGATTATCTGTTTGCCACTACGCCCCGTGTGGCTCCCGCTGGTTGCTCACTCCTACACCCGCGCCTGCAGGCGGCGCCCCACCACCGGTCACCACACTTGCGGGCTGCAGTTGCCAGCAAGGCTACCGCATGGTGGACCACCAGCTCAGCGCCCGACTGGACAGCACCGGCAGCTGGTGTGCAACCACCGTGGATCGGCCCCTGCCCTGGTGCTACACACAGCCAGGCACCTGCGGGGCCAACGGGTCGCTGCCAGCTGGCAGCGACTGGGACTACTGCCCCACGCCCGATGCCTTCTGGGAGTCAAATGGCTATGACAGCAGGTATCCATCTATATGAATTTGCCTTACCACACATGCCATGATCTGCCCAACTTGGCAGCTTACACCCATTGAATGCGGTTGTGTGAGAGACATTGCGTGTGATCTCCGGCCAATGCGGGTGCGGGTGCGAGTGCGGGTGAATGCCGACCACATGTTTTATAGCCACAATTTTTATGGAATCTGTTAAGAAAATCATTTTTTTGTCGGGAGGACTTTAATATATCATGTGATGTATTAAGTCCTCCTGAAATTGTGCATTAAAGTATTAGGTCTACTCACTCTATGAATTATGCCTCTCTATTTTTCCTGTACCAGTGGGTGTGCTTGTAGCGGCAAAAATAAAGCACATTTATTAAATGTCATTTACAATTCACCCAAACCATGTTACCTGCAGGGGTAAGGAGAACCTGCAGCTCAACTTGACCTTCAGCCTCGGCCAGGGGCCGGGCTTCCGGAGGATGAACCTCACAGCCAACTGGCGGGTGAAGGCGTCCACTGTGGGGCTGCAGTGTGTCCGCAGCTGTGGGCCGATGGACGATGGGGAGTGCGAGATGCTGTTCCGCAAGCAGCTGTCCTGCCTGATACTGGTGAGCCAGGTTTGTAGGGTTTGTGGGCTGGTGCGTGTAGGGTTTAGGCTCTAGGCGTGTGGTCAAGGAGCCAGGTGTTCAGACTGGTGAGGCTGGCTTTGGGACTTGTGGCTGTCTGTTCAATACATTACCTTACCTTACCTTACATTACATTACACTACATGGCTGTCTGTTCACTAGGTAGGATGGAGGACTGTGTCAAGGACCCAATATGCATAAGCATCAACTGGAAGGGGCATGCACCCGTGTATGGTGCACACAGCGCACGTGCGTACAGTGCATACATTGGACCAAGCGCAGTACTGTACTAGCACTAGCGGCCATCAAATGTAGGGCCACAATGTGGTATTCTGAACCTAGAACAGACTGGTAGCCTGTGTGTCTCCTCCATTTCCAGGCTTATTCCTGGCTTTGGAACTCACCACCATGCTGTGTGTCTCCCATGGTGCAGATCCAGAACAGCAATCACTTTATTCAGGTTTCTGGATCAACTGACTGACAGCCTGTGTGCCTCCCCAACCATTCTCAAAAGTAGCTTTGCTTTGAAATCAATCTAACCACCATGCTGTGTGTTCTCCATGGTGCAGATCCAGAACAGCAACCATGTGCTCACCTCTTTGCCCATGCGATTCCTAGATCCCGCACCCATCAACGGCAGCTTCAAATATGGCCCCAAGCCCTACGTAGACTTCAACCCCCTTGATCCCATCGAGAGGGCTCGGGTGCCAAAATTCCCTGGGGCAGTGGTGGACTACGTCTACGCAAACTTCAGTATAGGTGGGTGCTGGGCACAGCCATTGGGTGACCACTCCCCAACGTTGATTGGTTGAGGATGCCTCCCTGGCGCCTTTTTGGTGCCTTGCTAGATGGAACACACCCAGTGTGTTGTGCCATGTACAAGGGTGCGGCTTGGGCCTGGACTCCATAGAGACGCGCAGCTGCCCAGTAACTACTCCCCAAAAGTGCTACGCAATCACTCACCAAGTACTAAATGTACCTGCGCATGCAGACCCCAGTCACACTTACACGCAACCACCCTCTGAGTACAACACGCACCTGTGCTTGCAGACCCCATAGTGACCTGCAGCTGGCGCCTGTGCCAGACCCTCACCATGCGGGGCCTGTCTGAGGAGCGGGCAGAGGAGTGCCCCCCCGCGTGGTCCAGCGTGTGGCAGGCGCGCATGCCGCCAGTGGAGGTGTACATCGACTACGCAGCAATGCTGGTGCGTAGGGCCCTGGTCTAGGGTTGCATGAGATAAACACATGAGGAGGCAAAATGGTATACTGTTTTGGGCAGGTGAAAGCATGCCGCCTGTGGAGGTATACATCGACTACGCAGCAATGCTGGTGCGTAGGGCCCTGCTCTAGCGTTGCATGAGATGAAGACAAAAGGAGGCAAAATAATGGATCGTTTTGGACAGCAGCATGTTTTGAGCATGGCGCCAGTGTATGCAACGACTGCGTGACAATGCTGGTGCGGATGTGTCCGGGCATGGAGAACGCTACAGACCCTTGACCCTTAACCCTTTGTCGCCACAGCTCTACACTGGGCGTCCATTGCAATGAGGCAGCGTGTGTTTCGTATGTCTGCCTGCCGTTGGCCGTACCTTCCAGCATTGCACACCCACTCAGCCTCCTTCACATGCTGTTCATAAAACAAAGTGTCTGCCTCAGCAATTGAATTGCCTTTGGCCTTCTGGGAGCGGGCGGAGTCCCTCCTAGCACCCAATGCCAACATGTTTTCCCCCCCTTTTTGCAGAACCGGGACTTCAACCCCCTGGCTACCATGCACTCCGCCTACTTCACATGCATGTGCAAAGTCCCTAGATGACAAACAATTTCCCGACATGATCCCCTTCCCCTTTTGCAGGAAAGGGACTTCAACCCCCTTGCCACCATGCGCTCCGCCTCCTTCACATGCACATGCAAAAACACGCCAGACTGCCGAGCGGCCACCGCCAACACATCCCTGGCTTTCTACTCGCATCCCTGGGCCAAGCTCCAGGCCAGCCAGTGGGGATTGGCGCCCATTCACAGCATCCCCGTGTTCCCCACTGTCAGGAGCGATGTAGTGTGCGATGCGTCAAGGTGCGCGTGGGGCCACATGGGCTGACCTGGGGCTGCATGGGCTGACCTGACGCAGCAGGACTTGTCTGCCAGATTTTGCAAGATCTGAATGGTAGCATACTTGTGCTACTTGTATGCTACCTTTAGCATTCTGGGTTTAATTTACAATCTACCGGTAGCATACACAATGCCAGGCCACAATTGCTTGGCACTGCATGTACAAGGCTGACCACTGCTGCGCAAAACTTGTCTGACAGATTGCGCAAGACCTGATTCTCATGAATGGCCATCTTGAAGGTGGTATACACAATGCTAGGCCACAACTGGTTGGCACTGCATGTACAAGGCTGACCACTGCTGCGCCTGTGTTGCTGGCATGTCTGTCGCTGACTAGCTGTGTATCTATGTGTCTAGGTGTGTGCGTTACTTTGGCGAGGATGCATACAGCGACGACAGCAACGGTGCCTGGAGGACAGCCAAGAGCTTGCGCTACGTGATGCAAGGGAACTTGAATAGAGGTGGGTACACAAAGAGCAGTGCCAGGGCTCTCCAGCGAGGGTTTGTGTGGTCTGACCTGCAATTTGAAAAGCAGACAATTTTAGCACTCTGTTTCTGCGCTTGTTAAGTCATGCAACACCAGATTGGAACGGAAGGTCAGGCAACAGCAATGAACAAAAGTGTAATCCTATATTCCTCTTATTTGTGGTATAACATGTTATTCATCTTATCAGCGAGTAAATCAAACATCATCAAATTGGTGATACAAAATAACTGTGATTTGTATTTGCAGTGGCCCACGTGCGCACCCTGCACCAGCCAGTGACCCTGGCAGCCATTGTCTCCCTGTTCCAGCGGGCGGGTGCCCTGCTGGGGAGCGCCTGGCGAGCTGCAGGCGTGACCGTGACGGTAGCCGTTGGTGCGCTGGCAGTGGCGCTGGGGGTTGACTGGCTGCTGGGGCGCCACTCGCGGCCCCGGATGCTCATGCCATTGGTGCAGAGGCTATCCAGGTGACTGCAAAACCCTAATCCCTAGACACCAGCTTACCGCCAATTACCTGGACCCTAGACAACGGAAAAGAATACCCTGTATTTCCAACCCTGAGACATCGGACCATGCTGACCAAGCATCAGGCCATGATGCACATCCGTCATCATTGCATGATTTATCTGGCAACAGTGCTGATGACCAGCCATTGTCAGTCAACTGACAATCACCATGACCACCATTAGATCATCATGCTCTGCTCTACTCTGTGTTTCCAAGATGTTTACTCACTCGGACGTAGTATGGGGCCAGCTGGGAAGCAACACCATATGCATGCCTTGTCGCTGCCATTTGCCCTGCTGTTGAGAAGCGGTGGTCTCGCTTAACTGCTGGAATGCACTTCAGTTCCACCGCCTCACCGCATCGCCCCCCCTGCAGGCAAAGCCTCCAGCACATGGCAACGGCGCCCTCCTGCTCCACCACGCACACCACCGATGGGTGCGTGGGCTCGGGCGCTAGCTCCCAGCCACCCATGGGGTCTGGATCAGCCGGCAGCGCAAAGAGGAGGGGGCTGCCGCGGGACCCTACAGGCCTGTTCGACTTTGCTGCCTTTGACTGGCACATTGCGGCCCAGGACGTGGTGATTTGTCGCAACGAGGATGGGTCGGAGTTGGTCCTTGGCAAGGGCAACTTTGGGACGGTAAGGGATAGTTTGGGGGTGGTAAGGGCATGTTTGGGACGGGTCAGGCTGAATCCTGGGCGAGGGCGTTTGTAGAGGGGTAGGTACTATACGGTTGAATCTGTGGACAAGGGTGTTGAGTAGGGTTTTTGAAATGCACTGGGCTGCGCATGTGCTAGCTAGTGTTTTTTAGGGTTCCTAGGGCGGACACACCAGTACTTGCTCTCAAAGTGCTCTCAAACCCCAACGGTACAGGTAGACTAGGTGCAGTGGATGGGTGCACTGTACGTGCAGACTATGCGCTGTTGCCAGCCGCAAATCCTAATGATACCCTACCAAAACCCTACCCATGGAGGTGCACCAGCTTACTGGAAGGGCGCGCTGCACGTGGCCCTCAAGGTGCTCAACCACAACCCTACCAGAACCCTAATGAAACCCTGTCAAAACCCTCCCTGTGCAGGTGTACCAGGCGGAGTGGAAGGGCGCGCTGCACGTGGCCCTCAAGGTGCTCAACCCCATCACCATGACCGAAAAGGACGTCAAGGAGGTGGTCAAGGAGGTCAACATACTGCGCGCATGCCGCAACCCGCACATCGTGCAGTTCCTTGGGGCCGCCTTCGACGAGCAGCGCACCGCGATTATGACTGGTACAGCTTTTTTTCTCTTCTTACAACCATTATTATCTCATTTAATTATTAGTAAAAAGGACAGTATTAAAATATTATATGTAATGATTTTTTTCCAATTTTGTAGAGCTGATGGCGGGCGGAGACCTGTACACCGCGCTGCGAAGCCCCAAGGGCGGGCCTGGCAACCAGCAGTTCAGCTGGTATAACAGGTGGGTGCGAAGGGATGCGGGCGTGGGATGGGGATAGGTGGGCATATGGAGGAATCAAGTTCATGGTCCAGGTTTTAGGGCTTGGATCGCATGTGCAATCACACTGGTAATTCCAAACACCACTTAATCGTCTCCCATCTGTAGGGACCATCGCACTCCGCTGGACGCTGCACTACCTGCACTATCATAATCGTGATTATAAATGGGTGATTACAACCATATTGCCCAGTACCTTCACAATTATATTGTCTCCCCATCGCAATGCGGCGGACTCTGTAGGCCTGCAATACCTGAAATGAATATTAAAACGGGGCATTACAATCCATAATCACAATCGCCAATCGCGTGACCAATGTAATGGCCTCCTGCTGCAGGGGACATCGCACTGCGCTGGACGCTGCACTGGGGCTGCACTACCTGCACCAGCAGAACGTCCTTCACCTGGATATCAAGAGCGCTAACATACTGCTTAACAGGGACGGCCTGGCAAAGGTGTGGACCCTAAACCCTAACCCTAAACATACTGCTCAACAGGGATGGCCTGGCAAAGGTGGGAATTAATGCACTTTTATGACACCATCATAGCATTGCACTCCAATATGGGTAAAGAGTAATGCAATGGCAACACAGCTTAGCACTTCATTTTCCCGCACAAGCCTTGGGCCAATGCCTAGGTTGATGGTCTTGAATGTCATCAAGCCGAGGTGCAGCAATAGTCCACTCAATGCTGATAATAATACCCCGCAGCTGAAGAGTGATCATGCTCCAATGGTCTTTTTGAAAGATTGCGCATCTCAAGTGTGTTGGTACCACAGATACCACAGCAACGCGCTGCGCAGCTTTCCACCCGTGGCAACCTGTTGCCATCAACCTTTGCAGTCGTGTGCTTGCAAAACCCTTGTGAAAACCCTCCAGATAGTCGATGTGTTGCCGCACATCATGCATGGGAACAATGCGCCCAGGCGCTGTCTGGCACTGGGTCATGACTTGCTCCAGGACTGACGGATGCATGAGTAAACCCTAGCATGAACCTTAGCCCCTCACCAGCAACCGATTGCTTGCCTGCTGCATTCGAGCGCCACTGACGCGCGCCGTGAACACCCTCGCAGATCGCCACGCAGGGGCGATGCACATCGTACAAATTAAGTTCACCATGAATGTCCAGGCGCTGTCCGGCACTTGGTCATGGAGGAAGCGCTAAAAGTGACCATAACCCCTAACACCTGAGCTCTGAACCCTAAAATTAGAGCTGCCCCCCTCGCCAGCAATCAGCCAGTGGCCTGCTGCTATCAACCACCCTTTCACACACGCTGTGAATCTTGCAGATTGCTGACGTGGGGCTGGCGCACATCATGCAAGAGAAGTTCACCATGAGCGCTCAGGCGCTGTCCGGCACATGGTCCTGGATGGCTCTGGAGATGATGGATGCGCGCTTGGTGACCACGGCTGCTGACGTGTACAGCTTTGGCGTGGTCATGTGGGAGATCTGCGCAGGGGAGCTGCCTGTGCGCGGGAAGCTGCGTGAGCTCAGGTGGGTTGGTGGACCATAGGCGGGGATTCGTGGGGGTGAGACGGGTGGAGCCCAGGCTGGTGTTTGTGTAAGCTATGTGTAAGCAGGCAAAAGCACCCACCACTTCACTGCCCTTGGGCAGTGGGTCGGCATGCCGCACTCGCAAAAGTGCTTCAACGATTATTAGTGTCTGTTTATTATGATTTTTTTTTTGATACCACTGAGTTTAATAAATAATGAATTAATAAGTAAATGCTTGTTAAATTAGTTTTTTATTAAAGAATACATTATTGTGCAAGACTCAATAATTTGATACAAAGTAGTGGGAATACCGAGATATCAAGCCAACATAACTGACGCTTTCCGGGTGTATGCAGGGTGCCCGCCGAGTGCCCCGCCGAGATCTCCGAGCTCATCGACTGCTGCCTGTTGCCAGACCCGCTGCGGCGCCCCGACATGGCCGCAGTCATCGCCGCCATCCGCGCCGCCGAGGCCTTCACGCGCAGCCACCACCAGGCCGTGGTGCGCTCGCTGCGCAGCAGCAGGGAGCTGCAGCGCCCGCTCTCCATGCCCACCCAGGGCATGGCGCCCCTCAGCGGGGTCAGCGAGAGGAGCGTGGGCGAGAGCACGGGGGGCGCCACCGTGCACGCGCTCGCGCTCAGCCAGGGGGGAGGAGCCGCAGGCCCCGAGCTATTCCGCACGGCCAGCGAAGCAGGCGCCCACAAGGGCATGAGCATCCCCCCCAGGAGGCCGTCCATCCGGCGCGTGTCCCCTTTCTGCTCGCCCGCGCCCAGCGCGTCAGCTTCACCCGTGGTCAGCGTTCCTGTAATGCCCACCAGCAGCGCCCCTGGCTCGTTTGGCGGAGCACAACTGGGCGGCGCGCCTTCACCCGCGCCCACCTCGTCCCAGGATGGCCCAGCGTCCCACCCTGCAGCGCAGGACATGGCAGCATCAAAGCTGTATGGTGCCTCTGACCCGCCCGCGTCATTTGTAGCCGGTGCTGGTGGTGGGCATGATTCAGTTCAGGCGAGCGCCAGCAAGGCACATGTGGGTATCAGTCTGGCGCAGCAGGAGCAAGTGGATTGGAGTGGTGCGCAGTTGAAGGAGCAAGGGAGTGCCCCTCCCGCCATGCTGCCCCTGCATGCCGCCAGCCCTGTCCCTCCATTGGGCGCGGTGCACGCATCCGCTGCCAAGGCGTCAGAGAGTGAGCTTGCCTTGCCCCGGGCTGGTGCATCAAGCCTGGTTGACCTTTGGAGAGCACAATTGGCCAAGGGCGGGCAGGCACCGGGTGCAGCCCATGCGTCTGTCGTGAGGGGCGGACCATCCGCCCCATACCTCTCCTTTGACGAGCTTCTCGAGTTGACATCTAAGCTCACCTCCTCCCAGCCCAACCCAGCCAGGCAAGCAGATGCAGCCGAGGGCGAGCGTCAGGAGCAGGATGTGCTGGGCGGAGGGTTTGGCCGGCAGACGTCGTTCCAGTTCACCCCCCGGCCATCCGGGGGATTACCCTCGTTCCCACTGAGGCACGCGCCGCCCACCATGGGGCTGCAGGAGATGCTTGCAGGGCAGGCCACCCAGCAAGCGCGCAGCAGCGCGCGCCTGCCTCCGCCACCGCTGGGCGTGCGCCAGGACACCGCCTACAGCGGGGCGTTCAACGCGCTGCGCAGTCCCGGCCCCCAGCATGTGGCTGGGCTGCAGGCCCCCGTGCCCGTTGCTGGTGGCGCATCCGTAGCCCAGGCCGACCACATCTTCGGCGCCGCGATGCGGCGCAACAGCAGCGGTGGCTCGGATGACCCAGCCCTCGTGGACCATGCCGACGACATTGAGGCCACCTTGAGGGAGTTCATGCGGGCCGGGATGAAGGGCGTGGCGCACATGCAGCACTTGGCGGAGCTGATTGTGGGCGATGGGCCGCCACTGGCGGAAGCCGTGGCCCGTGGAGCCAGTGGCGTGGGATCGGGGACCACAAAGCGGAAGTCCAAGGCAAGGGGTTCGGCAGCGCTCAGCACCCATGCTGAGGCAGCCAGTGCAGCACAGGAGCAGGCGCCAGGGCAGAGTGGTGTGGCAGGTCCAGTGAACAGGGAGCCCACATTCGATGAGTGGTCTCCCGAGCTTGCGCATGCGCTGTCAACAGCTTCGGCAAAAGAAGCCGCAAAGAAGGACGGGGATGCGTGAGATTTGTGGCAATGCCTTGCATGTATACAGGCATTTTGGCGTGCACTTGCAGAGCGCATTGTGTGGTCTTGGCTGTTTTGTTTTTGCTGTAGATTTAAATGCTAGGCTGCTGGTTTTGCTGAAAGTTCAGGACCTAATTTCTCAGGCGGCGCCGCAGGCATGAGGGAACTATGCATGTTCCCGACTTAATAATGTTCTTGATTTTGGTTTGTAGCAATAGAAAGAGTATTGTGGCATCATACTAGGCAGTGCCCCTCAGGGGCTAACAAGCTCATCACCTTACCACGTTTGTTCGAATAAAGATGCGTTGCACACCATTGCGCGGTACCGTTTGCAAAAATCCAGTTGGGAATTTAGCTGTATAGTTGTTAGTTGACTCCTATTCACTCCGATTCTGCTTTTCTAAATCATGATGTGGACACCCATGGTCCAGGACAGCCAGCCTGCAAGGCTGGCTCAGTACATTCTCTATAAGCCCTTTTCAATAATAAAAAAATGCACTTCTGCCAATTTTTGGGCCTGCAAGTAGTGCCAATACTACATGGCATGCCATTACTGTGATACCTCAGTATGGCGTGTGTTTAGCAATGGGTACCGTGTAGAAAGACAAGGCTGTTCGGTCACAGAAAGAAAATAATAGCTAAATGCATTAATTAGGCGGCATATCAGTTGTACGACTTGTACCCGTTATTGTAACTGTGCAATGTTCTGTAATGGGCCCTGGGTTTGATCCAATTGTGCAGCACATTGTTCAGGAAATCGGATGAGTCACTCACTGGCAGTGGCAGTGCGCATGTGCGCATATATGGAGTGCGCATCTATAGATCTGTACAAAGACTACGTGTGCAAACGGCCTGCCACCTGCTGATATATAACCAGCTGCCAAACACGGCCTGCATACGGATGGCAAGCGCAATCAGACGCCATGAAATTGCTTTTAAAAACCATGATGGTCATTCCAAGGACCGGAAGAGCCCTGCTCTGGAGATTGTGCTCAGGAGTAACAGATTGTTCGATTAACGTGACTAAAACCGCAGTATCGCCAAGCCTTCGCCTTCAAGCAGTGCCCTTGTCCCTAGTGGATTTATGGACCCTGCCGCCTGACCTCAGTCTGTACCGTGCTCCTCCTAGAAGTACCCTGCGGACTGTGCTTAGGGGTTTGGGGTTAGGCTCCAAGCTTGGCAAGTTGCTGAAGGCCACCCCACCACTCACCACCACCCACCTGCATGGTCAGCGCCACCCCAGGCCCGAGTCATGGCCGTGCCCCCTGCCCCCTCCCCCACATTTTGACTTAGACTACCTGTGTGCTGCTTGTGCAGGGACACAGGTCGTGCGGGGACGCCCTAAAGACCCGTCTGCTTTGCCTTCCCTTTGGCCTGGAACTGCTTGAGACCTGAACACGGCTGCTACGCATAAGGGCTGCGTCACCACCACTACAGGTGGTCCCTTTCACGACTTGGCTTGTAGATACGCCAATGGATGTGTAGATGCAAGCACATGGTTGGGTCATCTCTTTGAATTATACAAGTTTGATGCACATACATGGGTAACCCCACCACCGCAGCAGCCCTCTGGACCCAATGCGCTATTGCCAACTGTTAATTGTTGTCTAATACGTATATTTCGTTCAACTATGTAACGCCCAGGGTGTTCTGCCGTAGAACATGCACACAGTGTATGTAAGAAAGCGCTGACCAGCGTGCGATGGCTGTGAATTGCGTTATAATCGCCAGCCTAGGCCTGGCACAGGCGCTGTGAGACCACTGCGCTCGAGGATGTAACTAACTGGACTTCCAGATGGACTTGAGCACACCACAAATAGCTTGAGCCACTGGCAATAGTATCACTCGGGCAGTGATATTGGCCCATTTTCTGAGCTTTCAATAAATGTCGTCACTTTTTTATTTAAGTGATGACATGGCGGTAATGATGACGTGGTGCAGCGGTTCCGTCTGTGGCTCTGCCACGCCGCTTGTCTGCAAAAAGCTTCCACAAAAGCGCACTGTCGCGAGAGACGTGCCCCCAGTATCCGAGTACTAGAGATACTAGGTTGCCCCTAAAAACGTAAAAGGGCCAACAACTGTTGGCAACAGCCAAGAGCGTTACCACAACCTGGCATTTGTTGCTTACTTCTGAACCCAACAAGCACGTTTGACGGGCTCGTTGGTGAGGCTGGCCCCTTTTGAGCCCTTGATTCACAGCACCAGGTCCCGTTTGCAAGTGTCGTATTGTGTTGCAAGGCAAAGGAAGTGGCAGGTTGGCGTGGAGCAGGTGTACCACCGCGGAGTGGATTTGAACGCTCGCGATTAGCGCTGTTCAGTCGGGGTTCAGATGGGCTGATTTGGCTGGGCCATGAGGAGAATGTACCAATGGAGAAGGTACCTTCGTAAACAGCTGCGCCACCACCGGTGTTCACAGCAGCGCGACGCAAAGCCAGCTGGCCAGTACGCTAGTAACAGCAGTTGCCAGCAGCGACGCGTCCTTCCTGGCGTTGGTGATGGGCGCCCAAGTGGCAACGTTCAGATATTTCTGCAGCACATCGAGGCACTTTATGCACCCCAAAGTTGGTTTGACGTTGGCTTAGAACACCAAACCCTTGAGAGCCAGATCCATACCCACACGTGCTGAAGGCTGGCTGACCGAGGATGGTGCAATGACCTCCAGTATCCATGGAAGCCATTATGCGGGTTGCATACAAGGTTGCCAAAACTTTGGACTTCCAAGAAACGGCCTCCCAGTGGACAGATCTATGAGCACGACCCTGCAGCTAAGCGCCAGGAGCTTCTATGTGGGTGTGCTGCTGCTGCTGCTCAGCAACGCCTTGGCGTCTTGCGAGGTGAGTGTGCCAAGCCTGGCATGTACATTCTGACAAATATATTTACCAGTATATTTGCAAAGTGCACCTGTGTGGTGCATTCCTCCCAGGTCTCGATCAACATGTGGCTTGCAACTGTGCAGGAGAGTACAACCTTGGCTGAGGTCCAAAGAGGGACCCCAGATGCGCTTGCGCCACAAGGTGTGTAGTTGGCTGGGTTCCCCACCCACCGCAATACCTCTGCCCTTGGCACCTCCATTCTGCCTTTGTTAACAAATAAGAGCTCTCGGCACTTGTCTGAAAATTTATTGAGTACCAGCTCCAATCCCTCAACCCTAAACAAGGAAGCGCAATAGCCGGTCTTTTGTGAGTGAACTGAGCGCCCCAGTAGCCAACCCCGCTGACTTTGACTTGTGCAGGGCTAGTCATCACCTCCCCAGGGCACACTGGCGGGGGGTGCACGTGCAGCTCGGAGCCTTACTCACTAGAGGGCACTGTAGGACAACACTTACGTTCCCCCCACAGGTACTGGTTGCTGGTTCAGCTGTTGCTCTTTGCCTTGGCTGTATGTGTGTGTCGGTACCCTAATGAACCTGTGACCACCAACCGACCCATCTATTGCTTGCAGCCACTGCTTTACACCAACGCCAGATATGTTTGGCCCAGCTGTCCTAGTTCCAATCTGCATTGTGAACCCATCTACTTGCACTCTGTACAAACCTCGGGAGCTGAGCGCTGGAGTGTTCTTTGACTACTGCTTAACAGGTAAACGAAGCAAAAGCTTGAACGCTGGCATTCAAGTGCTACGCTGGCTTGTAAAGTTACAATCTTGCACACCGTGATCAGCTGTTATTAAATACAATACCCTGCATGCCCTGGTGGATGCATCCATCAAAAGTGGCCACACAGCAGACCGCTGCCAAGCCCTTATAAACCATTGTGAATGTGGCGCCACCTGGGACCATGGCTTGTCACAACAGCTCCATACCATGCACGCTCTGGCAGCTTTTGTTGACGCCGCGTGCCCCTGCTTGCAGATTATGATGCCCCCAAGACAGCTGCTGGGTGCAGCTGCAGGACTCGGTTTTCAGTTCTTGATACACAGCAAAACATCACAAAGTCGGTGTTTGGCTCATCGTGCGTGCTGACTTCAGATAAGGGAGAACGGCCCTGGTGCCCTATTGAAACAGATAGTTGTCCAGGGGAGTCGGGGTCACCTGCTGGAGTGGACTGGGACTTCTGTGCAGGTGCGCTATTACCTGACCGCATGAGTCATCTTACGGTTGTTGACTGCCGATGGAGTGCAACCGTGGTGCATGCCGAGTGTGTTGTTGGGCAATAGGACTACATGTCACAGTGTTCAAGCGCATGTATGCATGGATGTGCCAATGCGCTCATGGCGTCTGGCCTGTGTCAACTATCCTCATGTCTTCTTGTATGCTTGCCAGCATCCGCACGCATGTGCCTTAGTGTTCATTTATGCCAAATGTATGCATTCCATGGTACACACATAGGCACAAATTGCGAATATATCCTTGCCTTTTAAAGCACAACTCGTGCGCCGGGCAATGCCCTTTAAAACCTTGTGGGATTGTTTCTCCCCAACGCCCACCACCAAATTGCCCTGTTTGCCCTAGCCGTGCACTTCGACACACCCATGTGTGACTTGTTTGCGTGTGGTTTCAGAGTCACACTCCTTGGCATGGTGGGCAATAGAGATCTATGACGCCCGAGGGCGGGTAGTCACAAAGAGCAACGAAACCGTGTCGCTACCACTGCGGCCAGCAATAACCAGGATTGATGAAGGCAGCAGCGAGTGGAAAGAGGTTGTGGGGTCCAAACACACCTTCCACTGCAAAGCTGATGAGGCTACATGCGCCCGAGTGTTTGCCAAGCAGTCTTACACCTACCTGCCGGTAAGTGGAAGCAGTGTTTTGCATGAAAATGTAGGACATGTGATGTAGCATAAACAGTGGATTTACAATGCACTTTGTCTGCATGCTGGCTGCACTTGTTTGCTGCAAGATTGGAAGGCATGGTGCATTGTTTGCATGCTGTGCCACAGAGATTGAGCCAGATAGCCCAGCACATGTCCTGAGATGCATCAACAACCAGGACTGCTGGTTCTTAGCAGATTCCTTGCATTGCAGGGCCGCTACAGCAGAAAAAGGAATGCAGTGCAAGTGCCGCAACGTTTCTTCTCAGCAGCACAGACGGGTGTGAGGCAGCCACCTAACAGCCCCCAAAAGTAGGTTTATGCCTTTCTTTCCTACCATGCCATGCTTTGTTGTGCAATGGCGCTCTACGCTATGTCATTACATAATTGTGCGCAAATACACTCGGTTTCATCTGAGTCTATCTGATGTAGAATTGGCCATGACAGCTACAAAGACTTCACTGTCCTATTTGGTTCTGTACCGTGGGTCACCTTTGACCCCCTAGATCCGGAAGAAACAGCGCGGTTGACGCGCTACAAAGGCGGCTCCTTTGACCATATTTTCGTGCCAGCCATCACAGGTAATTACCATAATGAGGCCACATAAATTCAGTGTAATGGCCACATATGCATGCTGTAGGGTACAACCTGTAGCCCTGGATGGAATTGAACTTATTGCCTATCTTTGCCTGCTGCAAGCATGTGCCCTAGAGCGTTATGTATGGCCTTATCTTGGCTCCAGTCTGTGCAAAAGGCTTTGCCAAATTGAATAATTGGTTGATCTTGCATGTGCTAGTGTGTCCCTGGCAATAACTCAAAGCGCAAGCGCCTTACCTGGTTGGGTATCGTGTAATGCTGAATTATCTGCCTGCAGAGCCGTTTGTCAAGTGCGGCTTGCTGCTGTGCTCGCATGCCAGTGTGCGCAACCTGTCTGCCACCCAGGCCTTGGAGTGTTTGCCTGTGGACCAGAGCACGTGGCAGAGTGGCATGCCTCCTGTGGAAGTGTACACACAGCTGGCGCTGGTGAGTGGAACACAATTGAAGTGTAGGATGACCCATGTCAGCCTAATCCAGATTTGAACGAGAAGAACAAATCAGCCTGGCATTTTTGCCTGTGCATCTTGGCTTGCCTGTGTGGCACTTTTGACAGTGCTGTGTTACACCCGGTGATGGACGCGTAATGCAAGTCAAACTTGTTTGCATTGCAGTCTAGGGATGGGAGTGGCCGTGGTTTTCTATGCTTGCTTGGGCCACAGCCATATTGGTTAACGCCATCAAGCGGAATCCTGTGTGCTGCAGACGGTAGAGAGGAGCTCCAGCAGGCTAGAGGACGTGCAAGCAGCTGCGCTCACCTGCCAGTGCCACAACATCGAGCACTGCAGGGAGGCGGTTGCAGACACATCATTGGACCTGTACGCTGACACATGGCAGAGCATCCGGGAGTCGAGGTTCAGCCAGCGGATGCTGAGCAGGCCGCTGGCATCGTTCTCGTTCTCAGCGGATGAATTGGAGTGCAGCGAGGGGAGCAGCTCCTGCATGTTGGTGATTGAGGGGAGCGCCAACATGGCGCTGCTGCATGGCTCACATACCGTTCGGTACTCTATCAAAGGCAACCTCAACCACGGTGCGTGCAGCCTGAAATGTTGATCCTTCGCACGCCACTTTTTCTGTCAACATTATTGTTGCTTTGCTTGAGTCCCAACATAGCTCAAGGGCTTGCATGTTGATCTCATGTGGGTGGCTTTATGGGGCGAAATTTGCCATGTAGCCGCACTGAAGCCAGGTTTGCATGCTCCGCATATTGGCCTCACACACTTGCACATGCCGCTGACTCATGGCAACACATGATCTGATAGCAGTGCCTTTTCGTGCAAGGTCTTGTGCAACCCAGCATACCAAGTTAGGGTCTAGGGCTGGCAAACATGACTCAATGTCGTGCCTGGATCACAGCTTGCACCCAACATGTGTGTAGGTATGCAGCTTGGCCAGCTCAGTTGAAAACAGGCCCGTGGGCACTGTACATGTGTAGCCACGTACTGTGGGCCATCATGATCTTACAACCCTAAACCCTGCACATGTGCGGATGCGTGCAGCATGCAGCGTATTCCACAAAACCTAAACCATTCTCCTTCTCCTTTTGCAGTGGCCAGCGTCCTCCCCGCCTCGCCACCCATGGGCAGCCTGGCTTTCCGGGCAATCCAGCTTGCCAGGGGCGCCTGGTCTGTCATCCTGTTCAGGGCGCGCTGCTTGGCCCTCACCGTGGCTGTACTGTCGTTGCTGACAGTGGTGGTGGATTATCTAGGCACCCAGGCAACTGGCGTCTCATTGCTGGCGATTGTGCGGGAGATGGCCACCGCCATCCTGGCCTCGTACAGGGTACCCACAAAGTGAGTCGCATGTTGCATGTCGCTCTTGAAGCGTTGCCAAATTTGACATGGGGTAGGGCCTCGTGAGACAAGTATATGGTTGTGCGGAAGCTGTGCAAGGGCGGCTGCTTATCTGGCTGTGCTGCTGGAACGTACTTGACTATAAATTATAACCCTATGCATGTTCACTGTAAACTGCACATGACCAAATTTGGAGGGCACCTTCACCAATGCACAGTTCATAACCATGCACCCACATATTTATAGCCTTTTACTAGGACGCATCGTACATGTATATGGTAAATATGGCTGTGTATTTCTGCCATTGACCACCACCACTAAGCGCTGCCTGCAACCCTTAACATGCCCCTCTCTCAACCCTATCTGCAAGCCTCAACCCAAACAGGTCCCTCTTAACCCTATCTGCAACCCTAAACTCTAAACAGGCCCCTCTCAACCCCGTCTGCCCCACCTGCTTTCCAGGCAGTCACGCCCCGCCTCACCCACCAAATCAGATGCTCGCCCAGACTCTGACCTCGTTTTACTGCGGAGCGGGTCAGCCAAGAGCGGCATGTCCACCACTGCTCCAACCACCTCCACTGGTGCGCCAGCTACCTCCATTGCCGCCTCCCAGATTGGGTCCCTGGGGATGCACAGCGGCATGTTGTGGGGATTTGACGCCTCCAGTGTCACCATCTGCAAGCAGGAGGACGGCACACCCATCCTGCTGGGCAAGGGGCAGTATGGATCGGTACGTGCGCGTATAGAAACCTGATCTGATTGAGTGAACCCCGCTCAACACTGCAAATTGTGGTGCACTTAACCCCTTGACCTTGTGAGTGTACATGTTTTAATAACTCTGCATCCCATTGTAGATGTACCATTCTGTAAGCCCTAAGCCCCTTAACCATGTGTACTGTACCTCCCTGTGGGCTTTCAAGGCTTTACCAGCTAAACCCTCATGTGTGCCATCTTGCAGGTGTACAAAGGCGTGTGGATAAACAGCCTGAACTGTAAACCCAAACCTTACACCCTGCAGGTGTACTATAGGCAACTTGATCGAGACCCAAAACCCTCAACCCTACTCACTCTCCTCCTTGCAGGTGTACAAGGGCGTGTGGATTGAGACCCTGGACGTTGCTGTCAAGGTTCTTGATGTGGTGGTGATGAGCGAGGTGGAGCAGCAGCAGGTGGTGCAGGAGGTGGAGCTGCTCAAGAGCTGCAGGCACCCACACGTGGTGCAGGTATGCCTTTAGGGGTTAGGGTTTTAGGGTGTAGGGTACATGAGGTGCAGCCAAGCATATTTTTAGATTGTAGGGGTGTACACGGGTACAACAGCAGCAGATTAAGAGCTCTATGCACACAGCCACACGCTGACTAACACTACTGTATATACCTTTAGCACTACAGCGGGGGCACCCCTGATGCTGCCTTATGTGACTGAGCGGTTGCGGTTGCTTGTGTCTCCCCAACGCTGTGTGTGCGTTCCCATAGAGTAGTGCATAGACTGGCGTTTGCCGCCATGGCAAAACCCTTTGGGCTAGTGCATCGCCATTGGCGTCCCACCTAGCTGACCCTAAACCCTAATGTGTAGCGCCAGCATTGGCCCCACTAAGTGACCCCCACTGTCGCAGTTTCTTGGCGCCAGCATCCAGCCCGGCAAGGTGGTTGTGGTCACGGAGCTCATGTCGGGAGGGGACCTGTACTCGGCAATCAAGCGCGTGGGGCTGCGGGTGTTTGGCTGGTTCCACAAGTACGCACAGCATTAGGGCATCAGGGGCAGGGTCCAGAGTCAGTCTACCCCTTCAGCGGGTTTGAGGAGTACGGTTTCTTGCCTAACTTGTGGCGCCAAACTCAGAGCACAGATGTGGTGCTAACTTTGTTGCAATATGCGCACTACTGCGGATAGTGCAAGGGCCGTTGCATGGCACTGGATGCCCCAAGGGCTGGCTGTACCCGCATCAAAAGCATGTCAAAATGGTCATAATTGTCTAAAATCTGACAAGTGCATTGTGTCATTGCGGTAGGGGCCGCCGCATCGCAATGGACGCCGCCCAGGGCCTACACTACCTGCACCAACAGGGCGTGCTTCACCTGGACATCAAGAGCGCAAACATACTGCTCAACAGGGACGGCATGGCAAAGGTGTGAACCTTGTCTCTAATCCCTAACCCTGAGCCCTTGTACCTACGGCTCAACAGGGACTGCACGGCAAAGGTGAGCCGCAACGAAGAACACCGTTGCTTGCGACTACAATGGGAACCCTGCTTAATCCAAAAGACCCCCTGCCTGATGTAAAGGGCACTGCAGTTGTCGGCATGGTGTCGTCCTTGCCTGCGCCATGCACCTAAACCCTATCATAGTGCACCTTCATCCTACACCGTAAACCCTAGATAATAAAACCTAGACCCTGATGCAATTGTTGGCCTGGTGTGTTGCATCACTGGGCCTTGCACCTGCATGTGTCACTTGGGGCACAAGCCATGCAGTACCCTCAATGCAAGGCCGGGCAAGTAGAGGACTATTTTGTAACACCATTTTTTAGCAACGCGCATAACATGTGGTGGTTGTTTGCAGATCGGTGACATGGGCATGGCGCACTTTGTGCAGCACAGCGGGTTGGAGCAGACCCCCCTGGCAGGTACCTGGGCCTGGATGGCGCCTGAGGTGCTGCAGGGCAACTGCGCCACAACGGCTGCTGACGTGTACAGCTTTGGCGTGGTGCTGTGGGAGCTCTGCACGGGGGAGGCGCCCAGGGAGAGGCACTTGCGGGAGCTCATGTGCGTGGCTTACCTTTAAACCCTACCTAGGGTCTCGTGTATGTGGACGGCCATGCCTGCTGAGCAAACTTGAAAATCTTGTTTTGGAGCTCATGTGTGTGGCTGCCCTTGCTTTGGTTAATTTCCAGACCGTGAGCAGCTTCCATATTGTGAATTGAGCAGGCTCGCTATCAAACCACTTGAAATGTTTACCTGCTGCAAAGGAATCTCCATAAAAATTGCTTGTAAACTTGTTTTTGTATAACGTCCAGGGTTTTATTAATGAAGAAATCCTATATTAATTACTCAGCATTAACCGAATTGTGATTTGTGTGCAGGGTGCCCGAGGAATGCCCCCAAGGCCTTGCCCACCTCATCAAGGCCTGCTGCGCAACCAACCCCCACGAGCGCCCCAGCATGGCAGCGGTCATTGCGGTCATCCGCTGCATGGAGCCCAGCACTACGCCCCGCTCCCGAGTGACACGGAGCACCTCCATCCCACTGGCCCAAGTCCCGCTGTCCGCAGGCGTGCTGAATATGCCCAGCCCGTTAATGGCAGGGGTAAACGCACATTCGGAGAAGGTTCGCGGGCGTCGGGGGTCAGATGAGGGTGCGCATGCAATCCATGCGCTGGTCAGGATCGATCAGGATCTAGAGCAAATAGGTGGGCAGGTGGCTTCAGATCAAGGGCAGGTGGCTTCAGATCAAGGGCAGCTGACCTTCAAGAGCCTTCCGCAGAAGTCTGCCAGCCTTGCCCAAGATGCCCAGCGTATGGCGAGTTACGATACTGGGCGCATGTCCCTGGATTTGGGGGCGCGGCCAGTGGCTTCTTTCACCGATAGCTCTTTGCGGCCCGTCAGCCCATTGAACCACCGGCTCCTGTCCAGTTTAGGCAACGCGACTTCGGACAGCACTTTCAATGGACCACCATGTCAGCCCAGCCCTTTCAGTGACCTTGCTCACCAGGCGCCCAGACCCCAGGCAGACCCGGCTGCGGATGCCACCATGTACTACGCCTCCCACCTGCACAACATCAGGAAGCGGGGCGACGCGCTGCAGACAGTTGGGAGCGAGCCGCTGGGCACTGTGAAGGAGGCCATTTCCTTGGAATTCGAGCACGGTGACTACTTGGACGCTGTCCCCGCATCTGGTGGTGCGTGCGGCAAGGTGGTTTCAGCGCAATCCTCGGTAGATGGGGTAGGCACTCCGCGGCTAGGCGAGCCAGCAGCACCCATGTGGCAGGTTGATTCGGGGGGGTTCCCGGAAGCCAAGCTTGGGCAGTCCTCATGAGGTCTGTGCCGCATTGGATAAGGCTGCTTTGTTCTGTATATTTTGCATAATATGGCACGCACCTTTTTGTAATGGGCCGCATCGAGAGAGTTCATATGTGCTCGGTGTTGTTTATCTCTGTGATAGGAGGTTAGCAGCCACAGGGTGAACAATGTCTTCCAGCAGCAGCCACGGTGAGGGTGTGGTTTTAAAATTTTCCATACGACTTCTCAATTAGATCAGGTGCAAGTAACAAACGTTTTCAAGAGGCTAAGACAAACATGCTTTGGTGTATTTGCATTCCTGGTTGTTGTTTTTTCTCAAATATTAGTTTGCAATCTGCAGAAAATTCTATTTGCCACAAATGATCGTTGGATACTCTCATATGCTCGCATGATGCAAGTGGCTTCAGGCATAGTGCCACACTTTAGTGCATAGTGCCACAGGCACAGTGCCACACTCAGAAATCTTGCCCAGATGCTCTTGGCGTGCATATGAGAGTAACATTGGTATCTCAGTTTTTCGTGTTTTTGGAAAGTCAGACACATGTTGTTTGCTTGAATTGCACAGCATATTTTGTGTCATGTGTTGTGTATGTGCGTACACATATTAGGCTGGGATGCGCATGCCCTTTCTGGCATGTGTACTGCCCACGTTGTGCAGGGCATACGTCCTAGCAAAGTTATTGAAGCTCTAAATGAAATGTCATCTAATTGTTGGACAGTCAAAAGATCCAGGTTCGTATTGTGCGTGCAGCAGGCTTAGTCAGTTATTTAATCCAACGATGGAGAATGTCGTGTTCTGGGTCACCTGTGCAAGGCCATGTTAGGAGGAGGCTTGTAAAGATTATCATTTGATTGTATTTTGCCACATAGTTCAAATCAAGCTGCATCTATCAAAGTGTAAGTAAACATGCTGGTTAGAGAAAGCCTCCACCACTCCTGCAATAATCCCATACATTGCTCGGCTTACATAGAGGACATCCGGGGGGTTGCGCACCACGATCCATACAGGCCACATATGGACACAACCAGGCCAGTGCAACCAAGAGCACGCAGCAGACCAGATGTTCAAAAGCCACAAGATGGGCCACCAAATCCACGTTCTCACATGACCCATCTCAAAACTCCCCCACTGGTCAAGCTTTGGGCCTGCACTTTGGGTATGAGGCTCTCAGTCAACAAACTAAGGTTTCCCCACCCACCCACCACATGCAAGCCGATGCCCCACCAGCAAGGTTCCCGGCTGGCAAGTAGTGGCCAGTCTGCTATCTCCGAGATAGGCTACTGCACCTTAGTGCAGAAAAGGGGCAGAATACGCAGGTACAGGTACAGCCTGTAGCAGGTACTGTACAGGTACACCCGCTGGCCAGGAAAGGCTGCACGCGAGGCGAAAGCTGATTGAACAGTTGCTGCTTGAGCAATTGACAAGGAGCCAGCGGAGCAGCCCGTCTGGTACCTGGTTCCAGGACCAGGTACAAAATAGCTCAACCGCTGACGCCACATCATTTTGTAGAAAACATTTCTGGCCCGTGAGCACCAAGTATGTCGTCATTTTTGGTCCGTGCTGCAGCAAGTATGTCGTCATCCTTGGTCATGACTGCTGCTTCCTGTTTCAGCTGCCTGCAAAAAGCTTCTAGATAAGCGGTTCCGTCTGCGGCTGTTCTGTCTGCGCCGCTGTTCTGTCTGCAAAAACTTTCTAAAAGCGCCAGAGCATCATGACTTTTACCAGAGACACTAGGCCGCCAAACCATAAGAAGGGCAAACAGCACGAAGGGCGTTACCGCCTTCTCATTTGTTACTTACTCGTAACCTCGCACAAGCTTGGGAACAGAATCTTCGTTGTGAGGCTGGCCCCTCTGCCATCACGCAAGGGTTGGGTTGTGTTCCGAGGCAGGTTGGCGCGGAGCAGGTGTACCACCCATGTGTGGCTAGTGGCAGTGCACGCTCGCGATCAGCGCTGTTCTGTCGGGGTTCTGATGGCCTGATAGGCATGGTACCTGACGAGAATGCCGATGCACCTTCGTAAATAAGCTGCGCCACCCTCGGTGTTCACAGTAGCGCGACGCAAAGCCAGCTGGTAGCAGTTTATACAGAACAGCGATGCACCCTTCCTGTCTGGACTGGCATTGGTGATGGGGGCCCAAAGTTCTGCGACACACCAAGGCAGTATTTGCACCCCGACGTTGGTTTGGTCAACTGAGCCCTTGAGAGTCAGATTCATACCATACATGCTGACGGCTTGCTGACAGAGGATGCTGCAATGCCCTCCAGTATCCTTGGAAGGCATATTTTGGGGTGCATACAAGGTTGCCACAAGCAAGGAATGCCAAGACAGGGGCTTTCAGTGGATAAATCCAAGGTGGATAGATCTAAGAACTCGTCCCTGCAGCTAAGCGCCAGGAACTCCTATGTGGGTGTGCTACTGGTGCTGCTGCTGCTCAGCAACGCCTTGGCATCTGGCGAGGTGAGTGTGCCTTGGCTTGGATTTGGTGTGGCATGTTGACCATGAACCCCCGTTGCAAAGTGCACCTGTGTAGTGCATTCCTCCCAGGCTGCCTCAATCAGCATGTGTCTTGCAACTGTGCAGGCGAACACAACCTTGGCTGAGGTCCAAGGAGGGACCCAAGATGCGCTTGCGCCACAAGGTGGGCGGGGAACCCAGCCACCACCTCTGCCCTTAGCGCCTTCTTTCTGCCTTGATGTGTGGGTGTTACCATCCAAGTGCGCTAGGCAGTTGCCTGCGAGTGTACCGAGTACCAGCTGCAAACCTGAACCCCTAAACAAGCACTAGCCACTCGGTTTGTGAGTGCACTGAGCACCCCAGTTGCAAACCCCGTTGGTTTTGATATGTGCAGGGCTAGTCATCACCTCGCCAGGGCACACAGGTGGCGGGTGCACGTGCAGCTCGGAGCCTTACTCCCTAGGAGGCACTGTAGGACACCACTTGCGCTCCCCCCACAGGTACTGGTTGCTGGTTCGGCTGTTGCTCTTTGCTTGGCAGTGTGTTGTATAGGTGTCCTTCTGAACCTGTGACCACAAACCGACCCACCTGTTGCCTGTGACCAACAACTTACCCACCTGTTGCTTGCAGCCACTGTTTCACACCAACACCAGATATGTTTGGCGTCCCAGTTCCAATCTGTATTGTGAACCCATCTACTTGCACTCTGTACAAACCTCGGGAGCTGAGCGCTGGAGTGTTCTTTGACTACTGCTTAACAGGTACATGAAAGTTTGAACTCTACCGTTCTTGTGCTGCCTTTGCTTAAGCTAGTTACAGTACCATAAATGCCCCAGGTGGGATGCATCCAACTAGACTGGCCACAGGACATGGTGTCTTTTGCAGACCGCTGTCGACTGCCAAGCCCATATGAACCACTATGCAGCCTTGTCGCAGCAGCTCCTAAATATGCACGTTCTGGCAGCCTTTGTTGACACCACGTGCCCTTCTTGCAGACTACGATGCACCCAAGACAGCTGCAGGGTGCAGCTGCAAAACTCGGTTTTCAGTTTTTGATACACAGCAAAACATCACAAAGTCGGTGTTTGGCTCATCGTGCGTGCTGACTTCAGATAAGGGAGAACGGCCCTGGTGCCCGGTTGAAACAGACAGTTGTCTAGGGGAGTCGGGGTCACCTGCTGGAGTGGACTGGGACTTCTGTGCAGGTGCGCTATTACCTGACAGACTGTATCAGCGGCACCCATCCAGGTTGTTGACTGCCGTTAAATGCAGCTGCCCCATGTGCTCGTGCATGAATGCTAGGGCTTTTGAGGCGGGAATGCATGTATTATACGGCGGCAAAGTGGCTTCACCAAAGTTTCATGGCCCAGCTGCTCATGTGGCAGTGTGCTTTTGCCCATGTTTGCACAGAACCCATATGGGTACATACGCCAATGTGTGGTATGCCCGACACTGTGCCTACACAGGCATATACACTGGCACTTTAAGCGCAACTCGTGTACCGTGCATTGCCCTTTGAATGACACAGTTCCTCCTCAATCCCCACCACACGTTGCCTGTTTACCCTTCCTGTGCATTTTGTCACCCCAGTGTGTGACCTATTTGCCTTTGGTTTCAGAGTCACACTCCATGGCATGGTGGGCAATAGAGATCTATGATGCCCGGGGACGGGTAGTCACAAAGAGCAACGAAACCTTGTCGTTGCCACTGCGCCCGGCAATAACCAGGATTGACGAAGGCAGCAACGAGTGGAAAGAGGTTGTTGGGTCCAAACACACCTTCCACTGTGAGGCTGACGAGGCCACGTGCACCCAAGTGTTTGCCAAGCAGTCTTACACCTACCTGCCGGTAAGTGGAAGCGGTATTTGGCGTTAAATGGTGGGATTTGATGCATAAACAGAGGACATTGCAGTTTGTCTGCATGCTGGCTGCACACTTTTCTGCTGCAAGGTTTGGGAGCCATGGTTCACTGGTTGCACGCTGTGCCAGACAGAGCTAGCCCATACAGCCCAGCGCATGGCCTCTGCGGCAACTGCAACCATGGCTGCTAGATTTCAGCGGCGTGCTTGCATTGCAGGGCCGTTTCAGCAGGAAGAGGAACGACGCGCAAGTGCCGCAGCGGTTCTTCTCAACAGCACAGGCGGGTGTCCGGCAGCCACCCAGCAATCCCCAGAGGTAGGCCCAGCAGCTCAAACCCCACCATTAAATACCCTAAGCCTTGATAATACCTTAGTCAGCAGGGACAGCATCTAAATCCTCTCGAATGCAAGCAGCAATCCTAGTAGTTAATTAATTAAGTTTCAAGCATTCCAGTTGACAGCTACAAATACTCACTGACATGTTTGGTTCAATGTGATTCATTTGACTCAATATGATTTATTCTGATTCAACCTGATTGAATTTGATGTAGGAATGGCCTTGACAGCTACAAGGACTTCACTGTCCTGTTTGGTTCTGTGCCCTGGGTCACCTTTGACCCCCTGAACCCCGAAGAAACATCGCGGTTGACCCGCTACAAGGGAGGCTCCTTTGACCATGTGTTTGTGCCAGCCAGCACAGGTAATTCTTTTGACACCACACAGAGCAATGGGTAATGAATACTTTTTTGCAAGCTGTGGCTATGTGCCCCGGATAGGGGGGAAGTTGAGACACTTCTTGCCTGCTATGGCCATGTGCCCTGGAGGGTGTGTAGGATCCACTGATGGGTACAGCCTGTGCACACTGCAGCTGGTTCTCCTTTTGCCTTTGGTGTACTAGACCACTACCACAAAGGAAAAGCAAGCGGCCTTGGCTTCGCACCAGCTGCTGTTTGAGCATGCATTGCAAGTGTTGCACGGCGCAAAAGCCCTCCCTGGCAAGGTTGGAAGTGCGTGTAATGCTGGATTCTTTGCCTGCAGAGCCGTTTGTCAAGTGCGGCTTGCTGCTGTGCTCGCATGCCAGCGTGCGCAACCTGTCTGCCAACGAGGCGCTGGATTGCTTGCCTGTGGACCAGAGCACGTGGCAGAGTGGCATGCCTCCAGCTGAAGTGTATACACAGCTGGCGCTGGTGAGTGGCACACAAGTGTAGGATCAGCCATGTCAGCGCAAGTGAAATTGGAATTGAAATTTGGGTGCAAGTGAAATTGGCATTGAAATAGCGCTAATCATCAGCTCGACATAATATCCTTGCATGTTTGTACCGGCTTGCCTGTGTGGCCCTTTGACTTGACTGTGCTGTGTTGACATCCGGTGACAGACCCTAAACCCCAAGCCATTGTTTGCATCGCACGCGGTTGATGAGAGTGGCCATGGGTTGCTATCCTTATATGAATCACATGCCATCATGTCATGTATCCCCAATCACGCGGAAGTAGTGTCAGACAAGCCGTGGCGAGTCAAAAACTATTGACTGGGATGAGGCATATCCATGCATGCTAATCTGGCTTCAAAACTGGAATGCACTTAGTTCGTCGCATAATATGGTGGTGTCCTGTGCGCTGCAGACGGTAGGGAAGAGCTCTAGCAGGTTAGAGGACGTGCAAGCAGCTGCGCTCACCTGCCAGTGCCACAACATCGAGCACTGCAGGGAGGCAGTTGCAGACACGGTATTGGACCTGTATGCTGAGACATGGCAGAGCATTCGGGAGTCGAGGTTTAGCCAGCGGGTGCTGGGCAGGCCGCTGGCATCGTTTTCCTTTTCAGCGGATGAGGTGGAGTGCAGCGAGGGGAGCAGCTCCTGCATGCTGGTGATTGAGGGCAGCACCAACATGGCGCTGCTGCATGGCTCACAGACCGTGCGGTACTCAATCAAAGGCAACCTCAACCACGGTATGTGTAGCCTGAAGTATCAATGCGTTCACTGTCTGCATTGTTGTTGCCCTGGGGCGTTGCATGTGGCCTCATTGTGGGAGCAAGGTTCAAGGCACACCATTGGCTCATGCTAAACCCTAAACCCTGATTCGGTGTGCGCAACATGTGGCCTCACTTCATTGCATGTGACCTCATTGTGGGGGCAAGGATCGGCATGTACCGTAGCTGCATTGCATGTGGGGATCTCATGTGGGTGGCATTCTGGGTGAGGATTGCCATGTAGCCGCATTGGCAGGCCGCATGCTCCGCATTTGGATTTGCCCACATACACATGCTGAAGACTCATGGCCGAAGACTCATGGCAGCACATGGTCTGACAGCGGTACCTCCTCGTGCACCCTGATATGCGCACCCAGCACACCGAATTAGGGTTTAGGGTTTAGCATGAGCCAATGGTGTGCCTTGAACACAGCTGTGCGCAACATGTGTGTGCCTGAGCAGTGATCAGCTCAACCAAAACCTTGGGTCCTGTACATGTGAGGGCACTTGCCGTGGGCCAGCGGGATCTAAAACCATAAACCCTTCTCCTGTCCTTGTGCAGTGGCCAGCGTACTCCCTGGCTTGCCACCCATCGGCAGCTTGGCTTCAAGAGCGATCCAGCTTGCCAGGGGCGCCTGGACCGTCATGGTGTTGAGGGCGCGCTGCCTGGCTCTCACCCTGGCTGCGCTGTCCTTGCTGACTGTGCTAGTGGACTACCTGGGCGTCCAGGCAACCGGCGTCTCGTTGCTGGTGGTAGTGCGGGAGAAGGCCACCGCCGTCGTGGCTGCGCACAGGGTGCCCACAAAGTGAGTTGCGTGGGTGGTGCATGGGGCTCTTGAAGCGGTAACCATAAAAAGATGGTGTGAGGCCTGCGGAGACAGATCTGATTGGCAGGCCTGTGCAATGGCTGCTGCTGAAATGCATTCAAGTTTTTCAATGAGAATCGCAACCAGCTATGGTAAGCTAATCTGGCTGTGCTGCTGAAATGCATTAGTTTCTGCAAACCTGCCGTTGACCACCACCACCAAGCCCTGTCTGCAACCCTAAACTCTACACATGCCCTGTCTCAACCCTATATGCAACCCTAAACCCTACAGCAGGCCCTTCTTAGCCTGTCTACAACCCTGGACCTTTAGCCATAAGAAAGGCCCCTCTCAACCCTCTCTACACCACCCGCTTTCCAGGCAGCCGGCCCCCGCCGAGCCCACCAAGCCAGATGCCCGCCCAGACTCTGGCCGCACCCTGCTGCGGAGCGGGTCAGACATGAGCAATATGTCAACCGCACTGAGCACCTCCACCGCCGCCTCGCGAATGTCGTCGCTGGAGATGAACAGCGGCATGCTGTGGGGCTTTGACGCCTCCAGCGTCACCCTCTGCAAGCAGGAAGATGGCACGCCCATCCTGCTGGGCAAGGGGCAGTATGGATCGGTACGTGCGCGGCCTGTTCTGTTGCCCGTTCAAACCCTGCAAACTCTAATACACTATAAACCAGGGGGACTAGAATAGTCCTATTCTACTCCCCCTGCTATAAACTCTAAATCCTGTGGGTTGTGGTACATATATCGTAAACCCTGCACCCCATGGTCAATGTACCCCATTGTAAGCCCTAAGCCCTAAACCCCATGTGTGCATCCCTGGTTTTCAAGGCGTGTGGATGGAGGCCCCGGGGCCCCAAACCCTACATCTTGCTGGTGTGCAAAGGCTTGTGGATCGAGATTTTAACCCTTATCCCCTAATCCCTGCAGGTGTACAAGGGCGTGTGGATCGAGACCCTAGACGTGGCTGTCAAGGTGCTTGATGTGGTGGTGATGAGCGAGGTGGAGCAGCAGCAGGTGGTGCAGGAGGTGGAGCTGCTCAAGAGCTGCAGGCACCCACACGTGGTGCAGGTACGCCTTTAGGGTTTAGGGGTGTAGGGTGTAGGGATCAGGGACTAGCAGCAGGTGGTGCAATAGGTGGAGCTTCACGGGCTTTACGAGCACCCGCATGTAGGGCAGGTATGCCTCTCAGGATGTAGGTTTTACAAGGGTACATCAGCAGCAGGAATGAGCTCCAGGCCGCGCACTACTGCATTGGCGCCCCACCTAGCTGACCCTAATCCCTGATGTGCAGCACCATCTTGGCCCCACCTGACTGACTCCCGTGTGCAATGCTGCCGCAGTTTCTTGGCGCCAGCATCCAGCCCGGCAAGGTGGTTGTGGTCACGGAGCTCATGTCGGGAGGGGACCTGTACTCGGCAATCAAGCGCGTGGGGCTGCGGGTGTTTGGCTGGCTCAACAAGTACGCACAGGCTTAGGGCCAGGCTTAGGTTCGGGGTTAGGCTACCTCTTTAGCGGGGATTACAAGCAGGGTCTACGGTGAAGGGTTCAGCATTTGCGCAAAGCAGAGCAATCTCCCCCGACCCCGCTTCATGTAAGATTCACACTTGAAAACCCATTCCTTGAGATATGCACAATTTACACATATTGCAGAGCATATTTTGTGACACACGCTGTGCATTTTTTTTATATATATTCTGTATAGATGTAAAATATATTGTTATATGCGGCACGTCGTTGCAGCTTGTATTAAAGTAAGAGCACTGGTGTGATGCTGACTTGGTTGCAATTTTGAGCAAGGCAGGGTTGAGCCGTCGCATGGCACTGGATGCCGCCCAGGGCTGACCTGCACATAAACAACCATTGTATTAGTTGTCCATTAATTGTCCACAGCGTGACCAATGCATTGTCTCCCTACAGCAGGGAGCCGTGGCTTTGCAATGAATGCATTCCAGGGCTTGCCTGCTCATGATCATGGTCACAATCTTGATTGTAACATAAAAAGCAATCGCAATCGCAATCGTAATTGTAATCGCCCACAGCCTGACCAATGTACCGTCCCACTGCTGCAGGGGCCGTCGCATCGCAATGGACGCCGCCCAGGGCCTGCACTACCTGCACCAGCAGGGCGTGTTGCACTTGGACATCAAGAGCGCAAACATACTGCTCAGCAGGGATGGCACGGCAAAGGTGTGGACTCAAAACCCTAACTCAAACCCTGACCCAGAACCTACTGGTCAACAGGGACAGCAAAAAAAGTGAATGAACGAATGAAATGTGTGATTAAAGCATTATTTGAATGCTTGGTGGGGGCACTGCAGTTGTTGATCTGGTGTTGTCCTCGCCTGCGCCATGCGCCTGCATCCTGCGGCGTAAACCCTAGACCCTAATCTGATTGTTGGCCTGGTGTGCTGCTTCCCTGCGCCTTGCACCTGCACCCTGCAGCATAAACCCTAGACCCTAATCTGATTGTTGGCCTGGTGTGCTGCTTCCCTGCGCCTTGCACCTGCACCCTGCAGCATAA